>JAOWBW010000567.1:557458-845544 GCA_026119855.1 Campanula takesimana | reverse complement strand
AAATAAACTCCCCCTCTTATTCTGCAACCTACCCCTCTCTTTTCTCTAACCATTTTTTTCTTGGGCAATTTGCAATTTGGTTCCTGACATTTTACAAACTTTTGCAATGTTGCTTCCAACAGTTTTTTTTTTCGCAAATTGATTCCCAACATTTACACTTTTTTTGCAATGTGGCTATAAAAGTAACGAGCGTTAGTTTTCTAACAGATTTTATGTCATGTGACTATAGCACTGACGTTTTAAGATATTCTTAAAGCTACACATATCCGATTAATATGATTCTTCTTTAAATGAAGTTAATATTAAATCTACAACATATATTTTTTTTGGAAATTTATTGGGTTGGATTATTTTTACATTTAATCTTAATTTTAATATTAAAAAAAATAGAAAACACGTAAAATATAATCTAAAAAAGATATTAGCCCAAATATGTTCCATATGAAGTAAATTCTATATGTGGGGGTGGGTGCGTTTCTATCTTAATTTTGAAAATCTGGGCTTGCTATTTGCTGATTAATCTGTAATTGGGTTCGTGTTTGTGTGTTCATTTTCGGAGATTTAGTTTCTTAGGTGTAAATGCAGTGTTAGTATTTGTAGATCTTGGTTTATTAGTGTTTTCGTGTGTGAGTATTGATTGTTTTTGTTTTTTGAAGATTGAAATCTATCCATTCAGATGCGTGATTCATATCTAAGATCTGGTATTATGTGTGTAGTGTGTGCGTGTGTTTGTGTTCTATACACGTCTCTTCCACCCAAGCTCCCCCACCCTCTCGTTCCCCCACCCTCTCGTCTTTGGCTAACACGTTCTAATCGTAAAAGCCACAGGTTTTGAAAAATGTTCTTGGGTAATTGTAAATCTTGATTTTCGGGTGAAACTCCAAATTTTGAAAAAATGCAGTGGGTTTGTTCTATATCAAATCTGGAATTTAAATTTGTATATGGAGCTTGAATTGGTCTTTGGGTTTTCAAATCCAAATGTTCAAATCTGGGTTTTTAAATATGGATTTTTCAGAAACTTAATGGAGCTTAAATTTTGTTTATGGTTGTTTAACTTCACCATGGGAAACATGGGTGGAGAGAGAACATGATGAGTTACCCACGAATTTGTTACCAAATTTTTTGCAGCATGTATATCGGTATAACCAGAGAAGAATAAGTGTCGCCGGAGAAGATAGAGGCGACATACTTTGGGAAACCGGCGATTTTTGGACAGCGTTTATGTTCGGCGGGGGTCAGTGATTTTGGACGGCGTTGATGTTCGGCGGTTGTCAGCGATTTGGACGGTGGTTGGCGGCGTTCAGCAATTTAGACGGTGGTCGGTGGTGGTTGGAGATATGGTGGAGAAAGAGAGAGAGTGTGTGTATATTTAAGAGAGAGAGATATGAGAAAAAATGAAGAGAGGGGAAGAAGAAGGGGTGTTTTGATTAAAGGGTCCCTGCCAGCTGTACCATCTCCAGCTCTCCTCTTTAGTTTGCCACCAAGAAAGAAGTTAATTACAAAACTGCCATTCAAATTTGGCCAAAATTTTTGGCGCTGACACTGTTCATAGGATGACTTGGTTTAATATATATAGAGATTAGAATTCCTAGTCGTTTTGGATTGTGTGTAACGGTTTCCTAGAAGGATAAGTTTGCTTGCGACTTCCCTATAAAATTGTTAATGACCCTCAGCTGAATATCTTTTCTTAGGGAGAAAGAGATCAGTTTTTCTTTTTACGATGACTGAGAGCGAAGTCGCCGCCGCATCACGCATCCACGTCGCCGGAACAGTCGAACAGGTTATTTCTTCCCCTCAAACTTAAATCCCTAATTTTCTGAACCAAAACTTCAGAAAATTAGGGCTATACTTTTTAACTGAAATTGAATCAATTGGTTGAGTTGTTGTACTTGATTTAATTTTATTTGGTAGAGGTGAACCCAACTGTGAACTTTATTTTTTACATCACGCGAAATTGAATGAGTCATCTAAATTCTTCATTGTTTAATTGGATGAGTTTTCTGATTCTTCAAGAGAAAATTTTTGGCTCAAAATCCAACTAGGCTATATTTATCATTCTTAGATCATCCACAATTTAAGCTTTTTGAAAACCTTTTATTTTCATGAAAAAAAAATCTTTAGAGTTTTTTGTCATTGTGAAAGATTTTAAAGAGCGTTTTGCTTATTTTCTTTAATAGGGAGACCATTTGTGTACTCAAATTTGAACCATAAGGAACAATTAGGTTTTATATGTTTTGTTGTTTATTTTCTTTAATAGTGAGATCTTAATTTTCATCATGCCTTCTGCCCTTTTCACCATTCCTTTCACACGCGGCAACGAGAAACCTAAAGGGTCAGGGTAAGTTCTGACCCGCACAAAAGGCGTTACTTTTAACTTGAAAGTCTCGTTGTTGATCATATTTAAAATTTGACCCCCTCACTCTGAATCGTAGATACGCCACTGTCCTATTGTATACTGTATTTAAATATTAGTGAAGCTAGGCAATTTACCCAAAATCACATAAGTATCTATATCTTTAAATATTGTTGAAATTAGATACTTAATCCGAAATCAAACACATCCTCTCAACCGATCAGGTCTCCTACAGATCTCTTAATTTATTATCGTACTACTTTAATTTTTAACTAATCCTGTTATTGTTGTGTTGCAGATGGCGTCTCCCCAAACATTAGAGGAAAAATTACGCACCAAAGTTTATGAGTTGTATGAGCGAATGAGGGAACTCAAAAGAGTGATCATGAAATCACCGGCCCTTAGACGAGTATGCATATACAAAACTCATAACGATGATCCAATCAAACACGTGGAGTTATCGTTAAAATTGTTATTGGAATACAAAATTCCTGATTTTGAATATCAGCTACGCAAATTTACAAAGGGATATGGCACTTTCAACATTGCTTTTGTGCAACAATGTGTCATACAAATTGATGAGAGGGTTAACAAAATTGTGTCCAGTTTGAGGAGGAACGGAGGGGATTTGAAAAATTTGGAGAGTGCCCTTTTGCTAAAGCATGAATCTGAGCTGTTGAAACTCAGCATGGAACCGTTTTATGAAATGGTTCGGATCCAAAATAAGATTAACGAGGAAGGAAATAATCGATTTCCAATGAATTTGAAGACATATTGGAATGCCATAATCAGTTGGCTCTTCTTCTGAAAGAAGAATTGATGATCAGTTACTTACTATAAGTTAAGTCTTAATTTTTATTTTGTATGTTTAAGTTTGAATTGTTGGGGGATTTTTTTTTCTGATAATTTTTTTTTTTTTTTTGGTTTTTAAATGTTGACATTTTTCAATTTTTTTTTTAAAAAAGTAAGTTTCAGCAAAATTTAATTTCACTCATATATATTAACTTTTCATTTTATAACTACTTAATATAGGCGTATTTCTGTTACGTACTTGGCTATATAACTCATTGCTACAAGTTGGTCGATTAGTGCTGGTGGGCTAGGCTAGGGGGGTTGCCGATTAAGCATCTATTTGTTGGGAATTTAGTGGTACCCCGTTGCAATCTAGATAAAGAACAACAAACACAAGCACAATAATGAAGAATCACACACACAAGAACACAAGAATTGTTTACCCGGTTCGTTCAACACATGAACTACGTCCGGGGGCAATTGCCAAGCCAATATATTATTCTAAATATTGTTCCCTCCATCCTATGATAAATCACAAATGTCCCAACTATCTCAAATGAATTGACTTTTATATGTGAGTGTTGTTATACAACAAACAAACGTTAATTATTTTAGATTATTTACAGCTTTACAGTCGTACGTATATTTATATTTTTATATGGTGCAAGATTTCAATTTTGTCAAACTAGGGTTCAAAGTAGAAAATGTTGGTCAGTTGACAATTAGGGGTTTTGAAAGGAATTGTTAGAATACATTGTTATATGCCCATGTGACTGACTGACATTTGTGAAACTTGTAAGGTTAGTTTGGTTAAGAAAAAAGTGTTAGTTAGTGGAGTAGGTGTTGTGAGCATGAAAAGTGAAGTAAGAGAAAGAAAGTGGGGTAGAGAATAATAAGTAAAAAGTTGTTGTGAGTGTGAATGTGGGTCCCATTAAATCAAACACTTCCATTTTTGGGTTGTCTTAATTCGAATGGGACACCCAAAATGGAAATTTGTCCTAATTGTGGGACGGAGGGAGTACTCTTTAGTAACTAAAAATGGTGCGTAATTTCAAATATGTATCAAATGCTGCAATTTGGTTGCAGTGTTTGATATACATCGCGAAAGTATGTTGTATCATTCGACATATTTTTTTCTTGTATTTTACCTATTATGCATTATTTGAAACTATTTTGAAAAGTACGTAGCATTTTTAGATACTACGGAGTACGTTACATTATTTGATACAAACCGCTTTACTATTATTTACTTATTTAGAACGCGACATTTATTTTCGAATGTACTAAAAAGGGATATGCCACATTTATAATGAGACAGATGGAGTAGTGTTTATAATAGTCTATTAATAACGAATTTCTTTTAGGATAATTAATGTAATCTTATTTCATTGATCAAAGTTTGTTCAAATTAACAACTACTCCCTTCGTCGCAAAATGATCATCTCACTTTTTTTGCCGTACTACGAATGAATTGATGAGCAATTATTTTAGGTTTATATAATTACCTTAATGAAAATCTAAAACTTGTTATTGATAATATTGTTGATGGTGTATCAATATAAATTTTAGATGGCCATTACTCTAATTAAATCAACCCAAAAAATTATTGTTCGAAGTTCATTCGTGGTAACGGCAAAAAAAATAAAAATAAAATCTTTTTGGGACTGTTGTACTATATGACTGTCTCATGAGACAGAGGAGTACCATAATACTTACAGAAGCCAAATTGACTTATGCCCGTTTGAAAGTGTAGAGGTCTAATTAAATCAAAATTCCTATAGTATAATAGTTGGTCAAATTTCACTAGGATGATTAGATTGACATTAATAGTTGGTCAAAGTTCACTTGTACTAACCATTAAAATCAAATTGGGACTACCTTTCCGTGATGGGGAACGGAGGATTATTTTAAGCAAACACAGGGAAGCCATATTCTGTATAAAGTGGATAAGAAGGGTGACTATCTTCTTACTGAAAGCTGTGACAAAACTGCCATTGTATGGGATATGAAGACTTATGAATGGAAACAACAATTTTCATTTCATTCAGGTACTGCATTGTTAAACCACGGCCGGATGACACTTCTATTGGTACTTTTAGCTGAAATATATCTTTTGGTAAAATCAGATTTCCTATGTCTTTTTATTAGGCCCTATTCTTGAGGTTGGCTAGCGGAACCATGGTTCATTTGCAACGAGCCCAAAAGATCGCATGATATATGTATGCAAGACTGGAGAAAGTCGCCCCATCAAAACTTTTTTCTGGGCGTCAGGTGTGTAAACTGAATTGGTTATTTGTTGCATCCCTTCTTCTGCTTTCTGTTATTAAAGAGAATTTCCGTAAACTATACTCCCTCCGTCCCAAAATGATCTTCACGTTTGAAGGATATGAACACTTGCTTTGCGAGCCATGTTTTGTTTATGCACTTTAAGCCTAAACTATAGAAATGAGAAGAACTTTTTGGGACAATGAAAAATGGCAAATGAGGAGATCATTTTGGGACAGAGGGAGTATTAAGATTTGTCAAGTCAATGACTTACTAGAGTTTCAGCGTTTCATGCCTAAATCCAAAATATGAGTAGTATGCTAGTAGTAACAACCTGAATGAGTAGTATGCTTGTAGCCATGTACTTCACTCTGAGAAAAAGATCTTATGAAGATTGCTCCTGTTTCTTTGCAAGTTTTTACTTTTCATTTTGGTGTTTATTGTTAATAAAAGTGTATAAAAGTAGCTAGAAAATTGGATAATGTGACAAACCCTTCCGTTGTTCATCAAAACATTGGATAGTTTGAAAGGAATCATAGTCTGATAAGTTGAGATTTCTATGATTTCAGGGAGAAGTTAATTGTGTTAGATGGGATCCAACCGGCTCGTTGTTAGCCTCTTGCTCTGATGATACCGCTGCAAAGGTTATACTTTTTTACCATTTTCCTGTAACTACTTTCCCCCTTGCCTGTACTCGAGTATCATTACTCGGGTTGTCGGTACATGTTCCATACAGTTACTACCTCCGTCCCAAAAAAATTGATGTCGATCTGAGAGTGTTTTTTTGTTTTCAAATGTTATTGTTGACATTGTCATGCATCTTCTTGTCATCACTGACTTAACGTTAATGTTCATCAAAACATTGGATAGTGTACAGTGAAAGGAATCAATGTCCAGAAAATTTCAAATTTTCTCTTGAGCAAGAGCAATTTTTTTAATTTATTTTTTGGATATTCATTTTGTGCGCAGAAAGTACATTATTTCTCCTTATATTCTGCTCCAGTTACTATGTTCATATCTTAAATTTTAGTGTTGACATTGTCATGCATCTTCTTGTCATCACTGACTTAACGTTCATGTTTCTCCTTATTATTGGCATTGCAAGTTGTGCTTCACTGTGAACTCTAAAAATGTTGTTGCAGATTTGGCGTATGAAACATGACAAGCACATTCACGATTTAAGGGAACATTCAAAGGTGTTAACTGAGCTCTATATATGTTGGATTTTTATTACTTGTTTGATTTGGATGGTCGCTGCTGACATTTGTTGTCTGCAGGCGATATATACTATTAATCCCAACAGCAATTAGTGTTGGCTAGGTAATCTTTTACTTCAGATTAATAATCGTTGTCTACAGGTGATTTTTTTTTTTTTTTTATAACTGATTTCATTTCTATGTTGGCTGATCATAAATTGCGTAACTCTCATGTGATGACTGACTTCTATTCCTGTATGTACATACATTTTTTATGTTGTGTTTCTGAACTTGTCCAAATTTATAATATCTGGTGTGTTGGTCTTGTATGACTCGACAGTGAAGATATGGAATGTACATGGGAAAATGCTACAGAGCCTAAATGGCCACAGGTACGAAGCCAATTCAGATTTTCCAAAAATAAAAAAATGTGTTTCTAAAATTTGCATAATTTGATCCCAAAACAAGCCAATTCTGTTTATTATTGCATCTAAAATCATCAATATCAGAAACCATTTTTGTAGTAATTTAGTAGGATTGTTATTTGTCCATGTTTGTAGGAATGCTGTGTATGCTTTTGCATTCAGCCCAAACGGGGAATATTTGGCTAGTGGATCTTTAGACAAATCCGTGCACATTTGGTCCCTGAAACAAGGCAAGGTGGTGAAAACATATAAATGTGGCGGACGCATTTATGAAGTATGCTGGAACAAGGAAGGTGACAAGATTGCTGCCTGTACGAGTAACAAAACAGTATGTGTTTTGGATTTCAGAATGTAAAAACAAAGGGTTTAATACTGTCCGTTGCTTTACTTAGTTTGTAGGGTGATTAGGGGTATAATGGTGCTAAAAACTGTTTTTAGACTTACTGGGACGGGTTCAATGGGTTTCGAAGAGAGTCAAGCGACCCATGGTCTAGGTTGGTTTGACTTCCGTTACACATTGGAAGGATGGCCTGCCTAAGGTTGACCGAAGTTGGTCGAGCCTACGTCAGATTTGTGGCAGGGGGGAGGGCTATGTTTGGTTGGCCCCTACTTAGAAAAACTGTTGTCTATATGAATAATGTGCACAGCATGAATTGCTATTGAGACAATAAACTAGGTGATTCTTTTCAGTTTTGTCTTATGTTTGAATGTTGTCAAATTAAGGTCCAAAGTTAAAACGGCTAGTCAGTTAGGAGTTTTTTGACGGAATTGTTAGGAAAATTTGTTACGTGCGCCCGTGGCTGACATATGTGAAATTATTAAGTTAATTGGTCTTTTCTTGTGCCATTACCCAAAATTATGAAAATTTGTCAATTCAGACCCTTAATTGACCAAATTCTAGCATTAGTCCTCAATTTGAAACACTCCTAAAAATAGACACCAATATTTGAGAAGGAAAGGCCATAACTTTGGACTTTATTCTGCCATTTGCCTACAAGAATTTATTTCCCTACATAATTTTATTAAAAATAAATTCAATTTAAGTTGCATGGACAAGTCATTCTGCCATTTGCCTACAAGAATTTATTTCCCTACATAATTTTATTAAAAATAAATTCAATTTAAGTTGCATGACAAGTCACGTGATGACTTCAAGAATTTTCTAAATATTTCAAACTCTCTCTGTTTCTAAAGGATTTTTCTAAATATTTCATACTCTCTCCGTTTTTAAATGATGTTTAAGTTTCACTTTAACGCACATTTTGAAAGTCTCTACTTTTTATATAATTTTGTGGTAAAGAGTTTAGTGAAAACTATATTTAAAACAATTTTTTTTTTAGATTTCATTTTGCCATTTTGAGAAAAAAATAAAATAAAATTCATTTAAAGACTGATAGGATTAAAAAAACAAACCTAATGAATGATTTTGTTAGTTTTAGTTTGTTTCCCCCCTTCTATTATACTCCTTCCATCCCATAATAATATGGACAAATTTTTGTGCGCCCAATTGATAATTGATAAGTTACATTTTTCTAAAATAAAATTACAAAGAATCTTTATTATTTATCTTACTCATTCTCTCCCCTACTTTACTTTTATACTTACAACACTAATTAACCTACTATTCTCTACCATACTTTCTCTCTCTTATCTCTTATTTCAATGTTCACACTCACAACAACTACCAACTACTCCCTCCGACCCATAGTATATATCCACCCTCTCATTTACACGAACATTAAGAAATGGTTGAAGTAATGTAAGTGTTGTGAGTATAAAAGTAAAGTATGAGAGAGAATGAGTGAGAGTGAATAGTAAGTTGATTGGTGTTGTGCGTATGAAAGTAAAGTATGAGAGATAATGAGTGGGAGGAATAGTAAAGATTCTTTGCTATTTTTGAAAGTGGACTTGTACTCTGACACGAACTAAAAAAGAAAAGTGGACATATATTCTGAGACGAACGTGCACAACCCATTTTTGTCCACATTGTTATGGAACGGGAGGGAGTATTTTGAAAGAAATTTCCCGTTCAAGTACTAATCAAGCTGTTAAGCCCATTCAAGCCTCGAGGGCCTTTGATGAAAAGCTTTAGCCCAAAATAGTTCAAAAGCACAAGTGAGAGGCCCATGCATGATGTAAACGAACTCAGTTAATTCTGACCGTTAGTTAATGGTTCTATTTCCCTCAATTATAAACCCTAACCAAACCCCATTTGCACTGGTTTTGCCACCTCCGACCAGCAGTACCGTCCTAGGGTTTCATATTCTTTCTCTCGGTTGACTCTCCGCCATGTCCCTCTCATTCGCCGCCGCCGGAAAAGATGTAAGCTTCGACCTTCTTGCTTTCCTTTAATTTTTAAATAGTCATCATTATATTTTTTTCTGTGTCCGTTCCGTTGTATACACAATTAAAGTGAATTTTGTCTAGATAATTAGTTATGATACTGGAACTCGTGAATGGATTGTTTTCAGATGCCTAAAACCTGCTGCCCCTTTTGGATATCAATGCGCCAATGAAGTGGCGGAGCCAGGATTTTTTTTTTTTAGGGGAGGCAAAATCAGTATCCTTAAGTAAAAGGGGGTAATTTACTACATCTGTCCCTAAATGAGTGTCCAAATTTCATTTTAAGGGACATAACTTTTTGTACAATTTGGTGGCAATATTCATATATAATCTTGTAATCCTCTTTACAAACATTTAGTTTTTGCAAGTATAAGAGACCGGTGAAAAAAATTCCGAAAAAAAAAACATTTAGGGACAAAGTTATGATCAAAATGGACACTCATTTTGGGACAAAAATTTCTTGAAAATGGACACTCATTTAGGGACGAGGGAGTAGTAGATTTTCTTCCCACAAAGGGAGGCAAGTTTAATATTTTGCTACTACTCCCAAACTTTAATTAAATTACACTAGTAAAATTGTTATTTTTTAATTAAAGGGGGGCAATTGCCCCCCCCCCCCCCCCTAGACCAAAGGTAACTCCGCCCCTGCGCCAATGCATTGTTGCTTGACAGCATGAAGTTTCAAAATTCTTAAGTGACACTTGAGCGAAATTCAATTTTTAGAAAATGAAACATCTCAGATCTAGTACCAATTTGTTGGCCTGGATAGGCTCCCGGTCCCAACACTTCCTCAAGAAATGATCTTTTGGGTTATGGGTTTCCATCACTTAAATGAAGTCAATGACTAGTTATGGGGTTTGGTGGTGTTTTAGTTGTGCTCTGTATTCCTTCAATGGATGTGAAATGCAGTCTCCTTTTGCTTATAATTCGTTGACAGTCAGATAAAGAAAATTTTAATGTTCTGAGTAGTATGAATGTATTATAACTTTCTAACTTCTAGGTATTGCATGATACTCCCTACGCTCCAATCAAGGAGTTGATTGTTCTATTCTGGGATGTTTCAATTGAAAAATACTTTCAAACATTATGTCTATGAATCTCATACGCTTTACAATATACTCCCTCTGTCCCACCTCACTTGAGACCTTAGAGGTGGGCACAATAACTAAGGAAAAAGAATAAAATAAGAAAAATGTGTGGTAAAAAATGAAGAGAGAGAATGAGTGGGGTAAATAGTAGTGTTGGTTGAATAAATTGAGTGGTGTAAAATGAAGAGAGAGATGAGTGGTGGGGTAGGTTCAATATAAAATTATTAAATGCTGGCTATTTTGGGGAGTCAAGTGAGCTGGGACGGACTAAAATGGAAATAAGTCTCAAGTGAGCTGGGACGGAGGGAGTATTTTTAAAATGTTATGTGAACTTATGGATTATATGGTCGAATTTCTGTGTTATCTCAACTTGGACTTTGGTTATAATGGAGGGTGAGTATCTCCCTATAATAGTGCTGTTTCAGAAAAATCTTTTATGTTATTTTCTTCACATTTTATTAGAATACTGATTTTTGGATTATATTCTGAGAACATGATGTATACATAATTAGCCGTTTTAATATTCCTCAGCAGATCAGCACACCTGTAATGCTTCTCTCCTCTTTCTTTGGGTGAATTGAGCTTACTGTTTTGGGAACATGGATTTTAATTTTTGATTTTTTTTTTGTGAGGTATTGTTAGCAATTAAAATGCTTGCTCTATGTCATTGTGCCTCCCATGTTAGTTTAATGGAAGTTAAACAAAATGATAACTCCCTGTTCCTAGTTTTTTCTATGTAAATTTTGTACTTCATATGTATAGGTTCTTGTCGATATAGTAAAGTTAGCTCAAAAACAAGGAATGAAAGGGAGCAAAGGGGACTGGAAGGATTTCCTGAAAGTTTATGATAAGAAGTTTGGTGTTAGCTTGAGTGACCCAGCAAGGAGGTCCATCGATTCATTGGTTGCTTTTCTAAAAACGTTTAGCAAAGAGGATGATTTGAAGGTAATCTTTGTCAATGAATATTGTCACTATCATATGCACGCAATGAGCTTATTCTATCTGAGTGATTGTGAGTATCACATTTGCTGATTTCAGTTTTTTGATAAAGTCATACAATCTCATTCTCAACGCGGTGTTGTAGAGGCAAACAAGAAGAACTCTGAGGATTCTATATCTCCCGAACAGGTATGATTTGAAAAGCATAATATATTTTCTAGTCGATGGAGTCTTTATCTTGGCTGTGATTGGCTTTTTGTTTGTATCTTTTAAAATGTTTTTGTTGTTTGAAATAGCTAAGGCTAGGCCACTTTTACTCTCTGCATTACTTTGTGGTGGATGATAGGGAAAGAACTTATTGCATTCTTAGTTTGAGAGTATAATTCTCTACAATACCTCCTTTACGTTTGTTATACTCCCCTTGTCCCGGAAAGTTAGTCTCATTTTTTTTGTTAGTTTGAATGAAAAATTTAAGCAATAATTTAGGTTACTTTTAGTTATCCTAATGAAATTCTAAATTTGTTATTGATACACCATTACAAATATTAACAATAACAAGTTTTAGATTTTCATGATAATTAAAAGTAATTTAAATTATTGCTCAAAGTTTATTCAAACTAACAATGAAAAAAAGAGAGACCAACTTTCCGGGATGGATGGAGTACAGTTTATTCTCTTTTTACCTCAGTGTCGACCCATTTTGCATTCTATGTTTTTGAAAGAAATATGTACTTACCTTTTCAGTAAAGATCTTATGGAACTCGCAACTGTATTGCAGAATAGACTGCTTGGGCATCTGAACAATATAAACACTAACATTTGGTTTTGGGCTGGATGTGATCCTGCATTAGTAATGATGATGTATGAAGTATTGTGGTTTGTGCGATATGGCGTTGAAGAGGCCGGAGTGGAGGGCAAAAATTCATGTGGGTGATGGGGGTTGATTTTTTTTTTTTTTCATTTTTTTTTTCATATTCCCTATCTGTTATACGTCAACTTTTTTTTTCTTCTTCTCTTCTTTTCATTTTCTAAATTTTTTTCCCACCTATTTCTTCTTTTAACTTATTTTTTTCTTACATCTTTTTTTTCACGATGGCTTATGAGGATTCATGTTATCCGACCCCAAATTTTTTGGGTCTAAGGCTTTGTTGTTGTTGTTGTTTGGTTCTTAAATAGTGTCGTTTGGTCTATGCGCTAAAAGAGTCTGATTAGTCATAACCTTTATTTTATTATGGAGGTCTACATCTCGTCTTACTTAGTGAGAGTGCATCTATCTCAATTCTTATCAAGTTGGTTTTTGGCAGTGTAGAAGCTGGTAGCTTTGACTCATGCACACCCACAGTACCCGTTGAACTATTCCTTCCCATCGCACGAGGAGGTTTGCTGTCTAATCTAATCATTTTTCGTCTTCGCTCTTTGCACATCTCTGCCATATGTCTCTTAGTTTATTTTGTAAGCAACCTTAGTAGACTTCTTTCTTTTGCCTGATCAAAAGTATTCACGGAATTCCACTTTCCTTTTATAGTTTTTTCTAACTATCAAAAAAGAAAAAGGAATAAAAAAGAGAAGGGAAACGTTACTTGGACGGTTTCTTAATGCTTAGAAATTTTTGGATTCCTTATGTATATTATTTTCGTCAGTTAATATATATTGCTCGTCTTTCACCCATTGATCATTGAAGCAGGGATGGTTGGTTACAAAGCAAAGGAAAAAGTCCAAGGCAATGAGATCAACAGCAATGGTGGCTATTGACTGTGAGATGGTTCTATGTGAAGATGGCACTGATGCTCTGGTCCGGGTTTGCGTTGTGGATCGTGACTTAAAGGTACTTTCACTAGATTTTAGCTGCTATGAAGCATGCATTTCTATTCACCGCGTCAGCATTATGTTCACGACTTCATGCTACTTCTTACTCCCTCCGTCCCTAAATGAATGTCCCAATTTCATTTTAAGGGTCACTCTGAAAATAGCTACATTTTATACAATTTAGTGACAAAAATTCATATATACTCTTGTAATCCGCTTTTCAAACATCTTGTTTTGCAAGTATAAAGAGACTAGTGAAAAAAATTGATAAAATAACATCTAGGTACAATGTTTTCCAAAAAGGTCATTGATTTTGGGACAAAAAATTCTTGTAAATGGACATTCATTTAAGGATAGAGGGAGTACATATTAACATTGTCATTCGCTGATTTCTATATTTGTCAGATAATCATGCAATCTTTTCTTCTGAAGTTGAATCGTATCATCTTCTATTTATATCATTTGTAGGTAAGACTTGATGAACTTGTAAAACCGGATAGAGCTGTAGCAGATTACAGAACCGAGATAACTGGGGTTTCTGAAAAAGATTTGGATGAAATCACTTGTTCATTGGAGGATATACAGGTATATTGGTGAGAGTAACTTATCAGTGTTTTTATGAGAATTTCAGTTCTGAATTGGATTCAATATGTTTTGTAGAAATCCATGAAGAATATTTTATCACGTGGAACCATATTGGTTGGCCATAGTTTGAACAATGATCTCCAAGGTAAGAAAGTCAGATAACCGATGTTTCTTTTTTAGTACGTTTTAGTTAGTCTTTAATTTTGTTCTTGAAATAATAATTATTATTCCGGTGTCTTTCTTAAATATTAATTTACAGCACTCAAGGTGGATCATGCAAGAGTCATCGACACCTCTCTCATCTTCAAATATGAGAATGCTTTCAATTTCAGGAGGCCGTCTTTGTATGACCTGTGCATGGCAAGTGTTTCAGTGCACGACATTCTCTCCCTCCGCCCCCCCCCCCCCCCTTTCTCTTTCTCTCTCCCTCCCCCCTCCCCTATTAACTATTATATTTGTTGTTTTCAGTCTGTTTTGGGATATGAACTTAGGAAAAAAGGCACTCCTCACAATTGTCTAGATGATGCATGTGCTGCGATGAAACTTGTTCTCGCCAAAATCTCAAGTGGAATTGAAAATGCACCACCCTTGGTTTACAGTGGTGTAAGTTTGAAACTTATCTTCAGGTTTTGGCAATTCCAAATTCTTTACTGATCATCTAGCTTAAATTTCAGTTGCCTGAAATAGATATGGCGAAGTTACTTATCCATAAGATACCAATCAGCATACCAAGTGAAGAGTTGCATACCATTATTCCTGGAGAATTTACGGTTGAGATAAAGGTTTGCTTCTTTTTCCCCTGAATTTGCTCTTAATAGTGTTTTGATAATTTTTTAAATTCAGTGTGATGGTTTTTTAAAGTCTAATGACTGAGAATTATGACTCTCCTCAAATTCAAAAAAGGTTCGGACATTTAAGTAACTTGGGCCTTAAAATGGAGCCAATGCAAAAAAAAAAAAAAAAAAAAAAAAAAAAAAGAAGAAGAAGAAGAAACTTTCGTAGAGCCTATTGGGTTTTCTAGGTCTGTCCTAGCTGAGACGGAAAACTCTCAAAAGTGTCTGAACCATAAATAAGAAAATAGGTGGTGTAGGTCTTGATGAGAATTGTGCGCGCTGTGTGGAACTGGGTAGTCTTTGCTGTGGAATTCTTGATTAATTTACAGTAATTTTGAACTACTAAGACAACTAACAGGATGAGGATGATTATTCTTCTTGTCGATGAACACTTTAATAGGTAATGTTTCATTCTTCTATGGTTATGAACATACTACCTCCCGCTTTTTTTTTTGTTGTTGTTGCCAACTTGGCGTTTTTATCAGATAATTCAGCTGCACTTTTTAATCATTGTTGTTATTTATAAATTACTGATGCTGCAATGATGTGATGATAACAGGCAATGAGAAAAGCTGGAGGAGACAAGTATTCAGCCTTTGCAGTCTTTAAGAACCAAGAACAGGCTAATCAAGCTTTTGAGGACGTAGATGCTAACCAGGAAGAAGTAAGCTATATATCACTCTCCTCTTCCCCATCTCCCCATTCCCATCAAATATAAAGAAAAACACACACACACACACACTATATATATATATATATATACTCCCTCCGTCCCACCTCACTTGAAACATAAGGGGTGGGCACAATAACTAAGAAAAAAGAATAAAATAATGAAAATGTGGTAGAAAATGAAGAGAGAGACTAATTAGTGGTGTGGTAGATTCAATATAAAATTATTACTCCCTCAGTCTCATATTTTTTGACCACTTTTGACTTTTAATGGTCAACATTAGTGACTTTTGACCAAATATTAATATCAATCTAATCATCCTAATTAAAATTTAAAAACTGTTATTGATAAATCACTAAGCGTTTTAACGATAACAATTTTTATAATTTCGTTACAATGATTAGATTGACATTAATGATTGGTCAAAGTTCACTTGTGTTGACCGTTAAAAATGGAAAGTGGCCAAAATAAATGAGACGGAGGGAGTAAAAGTTGGCTATTTTGGGGAGGTCTCAAGTGAGATACTCCCTCCGTCCCACCTCACTTGAGACTTATTTCCATTTTGGTCCGTCCCGCTTCGCTTGAGACTCCCCAAAATGGTAATCTTTTAATAATTTTATATTGAATCTACCTCACTGTTGGTCCCAGAGGGCAACAAGGGTATAGAACCGCTAGAGGGGGGGGGGTGAATAGCGGTCCAAAACTTTTTCAAAAATACCCTTAAAATCAACCGAGTACTTATCAGTTTGGCCAACTGCGGTTCAAAGCACAAGAACCGAACTGATAAAATGCACAGCGGAGTTTGCGGTTTGGCCAAATAGGTTAGTTAAAGAGTTGGGAGGTTTGACTCAGGTTGAGAAAACACTATGATGCAACTGAATAGTTAAACTTAAAGTTCAAAGGAAAACACAATTCATCTTTCAAGTCATTTCGTATATGGAGATAAGTTAAAAGACCACAAACAAGAAAGATAAATACCAAGACAGAAAATAAAGATCAAACACACAAATTGAAGAGGTTCGTTCTTAAATGAACTACGTCCTCTACCTAGATGGTTAGTCTAGGATTTTCTAATAGCTACTAGACTTGTATTAATTTAGAGGAGGTTTTACAAGATGAATCTAAATTCTAAACAATAAGTCTAACCTAAGCTATAATAACAACCGGTGTTTTCGAAGTATATAATCTATGTGATCATATAAATCGGGTGTGTGTGTGAAAAGAAATCAAATGCTCTAAGTATCTAAATGATGGTTGAGCAAATGAAAGTCTTTTGGTGAAAATGCTGAATATGAAAGGTTGTTAGGCTTGAAGCTTTGATGAAGAAAAACTGGGTTTGCTAAGGAGATGGTTTGAAGATATGAATATCTGGGTTTGAATCTTCAAAGCAAACTTGAACACTTGAGAATGAATCTCTTGAAGCTCAGCAACCTTCATTGTTGAATAATGGAGGCTATTTATAGGCAGAGCACCCTTGTGACCGTTGGGTAAAGATTTGAATCAAATCTGAAGGGTACAGTGCTGTCGAAATCCCATTGGTTGAGCTGTCATTTTCGTCCTTGGTTTTGTCTTGTAGTCCTAAGTAGTTGTTGCACCACTACCTGACATTTGTCCTTTGTTTCAGAAAGGACTAACGGTAAACAATTCAAACTGATAGACAAACCGACATTCCTTGCAGAAACTCCAAGTTAACTTAGAGTTATTTTGACATGACATAACAACATCCTTTTACGGTTAAAATGGGAATGTTTGTCTAAGGAATAAATGACATATCTTTAATTCTTCAATAACTGCTCTGCGGTTTCACCAAGCATAGGAGCGGTTTGAAGGATGATCTTGATGGGCGGTTTCATCAAACATGCAGACTGCAGTTTGATGAAAACTGAAAGACTCCATGCTGGCGGTCTCAAGATGACGGCTTGAAGCACTAAACCGCTAAGGTATAAAACCGAACTATACTCAGCCTAGACAATCAAAAATCTAGAAATTGACTTATCTAAAAATTGAAGTAGAACTTCATTACATGCGGTCCTAAAGTCCATAAAAAGACACGTGGCATGGATCAATCAAATTAAGGTGGGTGTACTAACAATGAATCCTAACAATCTCCCCTTATTTGATTGATGCCATTACCACACTATGATAATAGCAAAACATTGTACTTGGTAAGAACATGTTCGAAATAAATTTCATGAAATTGCATGTCCCAAGTCAATGCACACACTATGCTAGATCATAGATTTCTAATCTATCAAAAACAAAGGAAATAAAGAAAAGATAGAAAAGAAATGCATTTAGATGCATATAGAATGATATGATTTTGAGACTCAGAAATGCATGTTTAAACTGAATGTTTAAAACACAATGCACTTAAAAGTATTTTCATGATGAATGTAGTGCATGAGGTTTTAAGAAATGCAAGCATTGTTTCACAAACAAGCAGTTTGAATAAACAAAGTTTTGGAAACAGAATGCTATGCAGTCATTCTCATTATAATTCAATCATAAAGGTTTGAAACTTACAAAGTACATGAATTATAAGAGAAAACACAAAAGACTTAGAACTTACAATCTAGTCTATCTCATCACCGGCAGCAGGAGCTATAACTTTTTCAGCATTTTCAGCAATATTGGCCTGCGCGGCTTGATCATCAACTGCAGCTTGATCTTGGGCGGCTTGATCAACATTAGCATTTTTGGATTGGGCAGCATTTCTAGAACCGGAGGGCATGGGCGGTTTCAACGACCAAATCTGCTGCACGAAGCCGAACCACAGTCGGTTCATTGATTCTAGATTCAATAGCAGCAGTTTGTCTGACCAGACTGCCGGTTCTAAGCAATAGGTGCTCAGAGCTGTCAAATGAATGCTGAGCCAAGATGTCAAGCTTTCCTTCAATAGAGTCCATCCTGGTATCAACTGCCTGCTGCTTTAAGGAATAAATCTCATGGTTGGTTCTGACCATGTCTTGAAGGGCAAGTTGATTTTCCAAAACTCCTTTCAGCATATTTTTTATCTCAAAAATATCATTCACTCTCTCTCCCTTAATGGCATCAAGATCAGACTGAATAGTGAGGAGATGAGTTTCAAACTGAGAAGTGGCGGCTTGCTGATGAAACTGAATGTTCCTAACCGCATCTATCAAATCGGCGGTTGAGGCACGAAGTGGTAAAACTGGATAGGAAGAAACTGAAGGAGGAGGTTCATCAGAAGGAGTGTAGTCAGGTATAGGCTCATCATCATCATCATCAGAGATGGAGATGGCATCATCAGAGATTGGGATGGCCTTTTCGGTTGGATGGGAAGAAGATGAAGGCATTTTGGCTTTGCCTTTGACCTTAGTACGAGCCTCCTCAAAAGATTCACCCATTGAAACTCTAAGGGCAGTCTCAAATTCAATGGGATCAAACTGATCAGAAGAATGAATAGGAATCATGGCAGTTTGAGAAGGAGGTGAAGGAACAGGATACCTCATGTAATCATTATAAAGAAAAATGGAAGGGGAAGGAACAATGAATAGGCGGTAAAGGTTTGGAATGCAATGACAGTTAAAGTATAGAAAGAATTGGGAGGCAAGAGAAGGATCCAAGAGAACCTGATAGGCAATCTCAGCCATTATCTGATCTACAACTGAAAGAATGGTTTGATCAACAACAGCCTCCATTTCTTCTTTTGGAAAGATGGCATAAGGATTAGGGCGGCCAGCCTTCAAAAATCTGTCTTCGGCTTTGGCGGCGGCACGGGCACGAGCTCCATCCCTTCGTTCCCTAGAAGTTTCAGCTTTGAACCTCTTCAGATAAGATGCCAGTTTTGTGGCACTCTTCCTTTTCTTTGGTGTCGGTTTTATGAAAGAAACTGAAGTCTGAACCGAAGTCATAACCAGTGGTTGAACTGAAGGAAGAGGCAGCGGTTGAACCGACAAAGAGGTAGACGGCAAAACCGGAGATGGTAGAACCGCTGCAGCATACGGTAAGTCTGGAGATGAAGGACTAGATCCTGGTTGAACTGGAGATGGCTGAACCGGAGAAGGAGTGTGCTCTGGTGAGTCAAAGTTCAGTTTTCTTTTAAGTGAAGGAGGGGAGACTTCAACCATCATTGGGTCAATACCTGCCTTTTTCATCTCACCTCTTTCTCTTAATTCTTTTGCAAATGCGCCTTCAAGAGGTGAGTGATCCTTCTTGTCATGAGCTTCACTGAAGTCTACTGCTCCAGGTGGCCTTGTCTAGGGATGGCAACGGGTCGGATACGGTCCGGATATTGCAAAACCCGTATCCGACCCGAGGCTACCGAGACTGTATCCGTATCCATCCGTATCCGGCTAGGGCGAATCCGTATCCGCCCGAAAAATCCGCCCAAACTCAAAATCCACAGTTAACATGTTAAAATTCAGTAATCGGAGAAAACAACAATTCCTAAATCGAATTGTTTGCCTTCCACAATTGATATCCTTTTTATTGAATTTAATTTGTGTTTTCTTTTACCCAGTATCTTCGAATCTCTGATAAGAATATGCTTTGAACATTTTTTTTTTCAAAAGCAAAAAGGAACAAACAAACACAAAATATGAAAAGGTACCAGAAGCGAGTGAGGATAAATCAGCAGAAATCGGGAAAGAAGAAGGCTTCGGAAAAGACCCAATTAGCATTGACTCCACTAATCAACCCAGAACAATGACCGCGCCGCCGCCTCCGATTGCTAACAGTTCATCAAGATTCAACAACTGGGTTCAACTGGAACCAATGAAATTTGCATGCTGCAGAAGAATACGAAAATTAAATCGAAATCGGGTTTAAAAAATGAGAATCGAAACAGAAGAAGAGATCATCACCTGAAATGCAAAAAGAATATGGCCGGATCTGGATCTTTGCGTCGCCTGAGGTCGGTCTTCTGCAGCGTCGGCGTCGGCGTGGCCTCTCTCTCTCTCTCTTAGTCTTACTTGACGGCGGATTGTTGAACGTAAAAAACCCTACTGATCCTCTCTCTCTCTCCCCACACAACACAATAGTATATATATAAAGGGTAGGGGTAAAATAGTAAATTGCCTAATATATATACTATTCGGGTCGGATACAGGTCGGATACGGGTCAAAGCTTATTCGGATTGTATACGGGTCGGATACGGACGTATCTCGGACAGAATCCGAACCTGTATCCGAACCCGCCGGATTTTGAAAATCTATTACCAAACCCACCCATCCCCGGTCGGATTGTCTCGGATACGGATCGGGTTCGGTAAAATTGCCATCCCTAGCCTTGTCTGCCAGTGTTCCACAAACTCATATTTCTTTATCAACTTTCTTCTCTTCTTTGGCGGTTGAACCTCAAGAATTTCAACATCTTGCTCAGGTTCACCAAGTGCCTCAGACGCATCAGTCTGCTCAGGCATAGCCGCAACCTCAGACACTTCGGTCTGCTCAGGATCGGTTTGAAAAGAAGGTTTAAGGTTGGGAAAGGCTTTATAAATGGCAGCCAACTGTTCATCAGTGAACTGAACAGAGGGCGGTTTAGAGGTTGGAGGTTTAGGAGGAGAAGAGATAGGAATGAAAAGATGAGGTGAATGAATGAGTTCTGGAATTGATTTGGCTTTGGCAGCTTTGAGAGAGGAGGCATCCATTGCAAAGTTGAGGGATTTCTCCACATTCTGATGTAATGGGGAGAGGTTTAATTTGAGGTTTTGGGATGGAGGGTTTAGAAGTGATAGGTTTAGAGAGAGTAGGTGATAGTCTGATAGGGGGGAAAAAGGTTGAAGAAGAGGGTTTAGAGATTGGTTTGGAAGAGGGTTTAGAGGGCGGTTTAGATAGGTCAGCCTTTGTAATAATTGAAGGGATTTGAGCGGTTCCCTTTCTCTTCCTTGGAGCAGCGGTTTACTTGGGACGAGCCGCAGGTTTAGACCGAACTGCAGGCTCCCCCTCAAGTGCAGGCTCCCCCTCAGCCTGTACCGCGGTCTGGGCAAGATGGCTTAAACCTAATCTGTTCAAAGTAGCGGTCTGACCTTCATTTCTTAACATCATAGCATGGGCCTGATCAGCAATGGCACCAGCATACGGTTTCCCAGACTTGTTGAGCCGAGCCTCAGGAAATGGTCCACGTTCGGCTTCAGGAAGAGGGTCTTCATTCCAAACTGCCTGTGCATACCGCCATCCAAAAGCGGTTCTGAAGGCATCAAGTTTTGATAATCCAAAATGGATTTCTCAATTGGATCCATCCAATAATCCTTGTGTTCAATAGAAAACTTGAAGATATCAGTATCTTGGTGCAAAAACTTGGTCAGAAGCCTGCAATGAGTTCTGATCTTAGATTTTCCAGCGGCTTTAGCAGCATGGAGGCGGTTCAGGGCATTAATCATTTCTTTCATTACAACCCTGGGCCAGTGCAGTTTCTTCCCTTTGAGAATGGCCACACAGTAAGCATACTGTTCAGAGGTAAAGTTGTTGTGGTTCCCATTCTTGCACATTACTCCAGAATCAACTAATTCACGCAAATGAGCCATGACTTCTCCAAAGTCCTTTTTGGAGGAATTCTTAGTAGAGAATGAATTAACTCCAATTAATTCCATTGTTGTGCTGCTCAGGAGCTCCGGTTTGATCCCCATAACACCAGAGTTCTCAAGACCAGCCAAAACTACAATTTTTGAAGCAGTTAAGATCACATCCTTGTTACGGACCTTGGACTTGATGGCATCTTCAAATTTTACTTCTCCAGTTTCTAGATCTCTGATTGGTTCTCCCCTTACATCTAACAAAGCAGCATTAGTAGCAATCCCATTCTCGAAGAATTCAGCACAAATGATAGTCACGAACTAAGGTTCGTCCGTGAGAAATAGAGGGAGCAGCTTCGCATCATTCAGCAGTTTAAGGAGCTTCCTTCTAACTGCATCTTGTTTAACTTCCTCTTCTAGTATCCTAGAGCTGGGTACAAAGTTTGAAGGATCCTGAAAAAATATTCTAAGTTAGAAATAATTTGAAGAATGACAGTTTGAAACCTTAAGCAAACCACGGTTTGAGTAAGATTTACAAACTATAACGAGGAATCCTAACAATGAAAACATGCAGTTCAAGGAGAGTAAGGGTAAAAATGTAAAAACAAAAAAATAAGAGAACAGTAAAGATAAAACGGATCAAAGAGGGAAAATTTTGAAGAAGAGTTTGAATGCATGAAGAACACGAAGAACAGAGTATGAATATGCAAAACAAAATCTTAACAAAATGTGAAAGAATTATACCAAAATGACCACAAAGAGGAGATCCTAACAAAGTTTCAAATAAATTAAGACAAATAACAACACATGAACCCAGAATCTGCACAACTGCGCAACAACACCAAATATCCCCAAAATCGATTTTGCTCAAGAATTGAACACAAATCACAAAATAAAGTAATCAAACAGTATATATATGACAATGCGATTTCAGGCCAACCAAAAATTCGAAGAAAAATCATAAAATGATCAAAGGAAGATGAACAAGCTTTTAAGCTTCAACAATGGCGGACAAATGAAATAAACTGAGTTAGGGTTCAGAAATTCATACCATATCAGGCTTCGAAGGTTTGGAAGATGTAGAAGTAGAAGCCAGATCGATTGATTTCTTTGGTGCCATAAAAAAAATCGTTTAAGTAAGAAAATTTGAGTGAGAACAGAGAGTGGAGAGTGCGAGCAATGGAGAGAGAAGGGTTTTTTGCTAAAAAAAGTAAGAAGTTAAAAAGTTAAATTGAAAAATGGTTTGTCTTTTATACTCAATTAACCACCTCGGGTAGTGGAGCGGGCATGACGGCTGAAGGAAACTTAACCGTCAGTGTACCTGTCGATTCGCATTTAATGCGGCAGAGATAATTGCATAAAGATCCTTAAAGAATGAAGTGACATAAAGTAGGGACTAAATTGCAATATCATACCTGAGCGTTTGAGTAAACCGACTTACCTTTCTCATTCTCGGTTTTTATGAAACCGATATCTCTCAGATGTGCTTCGTTTTCACCAGATTAAACCGATAGTTTGCTTTCTCCTTACGGTTTGGATCAAACTGACATTATTCTTCTTGACTCTTTGGTTTGACCGGAATCTTCAACCAAACTTATATAGCGGTTTTGAATTTTGATAGAACCGAACACTATTTCCTTTTTCTTAATAAAGCCAAAATACTTAACAAATATTATTAGACTAAGAAATAAATAGGCATGAAATATATTAAGTTAGTTCCAGCATACCCATTTCTCCTCGTAAATGAAAGAACCTTGAATTTTCAAGCGGTTTGGTGAGGATATCAGCAATTTGATCATCGGTTCCCACCTTTGCTAGAAAAATATTCTTCTTTTCAACATGATCTTTGAGGAAATGATATCTTATGTCAATGTGCTTGGTTTTTGAGTGTTGAACTGGATTGTTGGAGATAGAAATTGCTGCAGTACTATCACAGTAGATAGGGCAATTCTTTTCAAATACTTCATAGTCTTCCAACTGCTGTTTCATCTAGAGAATTTGAGAGCAACAGCTTCCAGCTGCTATGTATTCAGCTTTAGCGGTTGAGACTGAAACCGATGCGTGTTTCTTGCTGGACCATGATACAAGCCGAGATCCAAGGAACTGACATGTCCACTAGTGCTCTTTTCAATCTTACATGCTGCAAAGTCAGCATCTGAATAACCTAACAAATCAAATGAAGATTCTTTGGAGTACCAAAGTCCAAGGTTAACAGAGCCACATAAATATCTAATAATACGTTTAACAGCTATAAGATGAGATTCTCTAGGGTCAGCTTGAAATCTAGCACAAACACACACACTGAACATTATATCTGGCCTACTTGCAGTTAAGTAAAGAAGAGAGCCAATCATACCTCGGTAGAGTGTCTGATTCACTTTCTTACCTTGTTCATCTCGATCCAAACTGCAGGCCTTTTTGCATTGGGGTATCGACTGGCTTAGCAGTTTCAATCCCAAATTTCTTGATCAAGTCTTTGGTGTATTTGGCTTGGTTGATAAAGATTCCATCATGACATTGCTTGATTTGGAGTCCAAGAAAGAATGTCAACTCTCCCATCATACTCATCTCAAATTTACCGTTCATAAGCTTCTCAAACTTAACACACATAGTTTCATTAGTAGAACCGAAAATAATATCATCAACATATATTTGAACTAATAATGAATGACCTTTGTGTTTAGCAATAAATAAGGTTGTATCAATTTTACCTCTAGAAAGCCTTGTTCAATAAGAAATTTAGATAGAGTGTCATACCATGCTCTTGGAGCTTGTTTGAGTCCATACAAGGCCTTCTTGAGCTTGAAGACATGATTAGGATATTTGTTGTCTTCAAATCCTGGCGGTTGAGCTACATAAACTTCTTCTTGTAGTTCACCATTCAGAAATGCACTCTTCACATCCATTTGATATAACTTGAATTTCTTGAAGGAGGCATAGACCAGGAACAATCTAATGGCTTCAAGTCTGGCTACAGGGGCAAAGGTTTCATCATAATCAATCCCTTCTTCTTGCCTATAACCTTGAGCAACCAACCTTGCTTTGTTTCTTGTTATAGTACAATTTTCATCTATCTTATTTCTGTATACCCATTTTGTTCCAATTACAGTGTGATCCCTGGGCCTTGGAACTAGAGTCCAAACTCTGCATCTTTCAAACTGATTGAGCTCTTCTTGCATTGCAGCTACCCAACTTGGATCACTTAGAGCTTCATCTACCTTCTTCGGTTCCATCTGAGATAACAATGCGGTTGAGAACAAACTGTGGTTATCTCTATGAGTTAAGCTTCCTCTTGTTTGAACACCAGAACTGATAGGACCTATAACATTGGTTGTTGGATGGTCTCTATGCTCATTGATTTCTGGAGGGAGGTCTTCATGAACCACTATTTCTTGAAGATTTTTTTAGAGGAGGCTCTTCTTGATAATCATTGAAATCTTCATTGAAGGTGATGTTTGGAACTGGATCAACGGTTTGAATGGGATCAGAAGAGTGCGGTTCTACAGCAACACCTTCGGTTTGATTTGGAGCGGCTGGAGAACCTGATGGAGCGGTTGGTCATTTGCGGTTGCATGATTAGGGTAAGATGTACCTGTCTCAAAACCACTAAAATCATCAGCAACATTTGGAGCCATATGTGGCTCAAGAAGATCATGTTCATCAAATGTAACATGGACTGACTCTACAATTTTTAATGAAGTTTTATTGAAACAACGAAAAGCTTTAGAGTGTTTTGAATAACCAACAAAAATACCTTCATCGGCTTTAGCATCAAATTTACCTCGATGCTCTCTGCCATTGTATAAGATGTAGCATTTGCATCCAAATATTTTAAAGAAGGCAATGTTGGGTGATCTGCCTCTCCAGAATTCATAAGGACTCTTGTTGTGAACTTTGATGATGAGGGAGCGGTTCTGGGTAAAACATGCGGTATTGACAGCTTCGGCCCAGAAGTGTTTGGGAAGCTTTGCTTCTGCAATCATGGTCTTCCCGGCTTCAATCAAAGTCCTGTTCTTTCTTTCTACAACTCCATTCTGTTGTGGAACCCCAGCGGCAGAGAAGTTATGATCAATTCCATGATCATCACAATATTGGGCAACACCATTGTTTGTAAATTAGGTTCCATTATCTGAACGCACAGCAACAATGTCATCCAATTTCTGAGTTTGGAGCTGTCTAAATAGAGCGGTTACGATGCCATAAGTATCATCTTTTGAGGCCATCATTTCCACCCAAGTATATCTTGAAAAGTCAACAACCACCAAGGTATAGCGGTTTCCTCCTATACTGGTGGTTGGGACAGGTCCAAATAAATCCATGTGAAGCAGTTGTAAGCAGCGGTTCGTTGAAGAAGCAGTTTTGCTTGGAAATGACTGTTTGGGCTGCTTACCAAGCTGGCATGCTTTACATTTCTTATCATGATGGTCAGCCACTTTGGGTAGTCCTTTGACAAGATCATCCCATTGCAATTTTGCTAGATACTTGAAGTTCAAGTGGCTGAGCCGCTTATGCCATAACCAGCTGCTTTCACTAACATTTTTTGCTACAAAACAGAGGTCAGCAATAGAAACAATATTACTCAAATCTATCATATATACATCACCTGTTCTGTTGTCAGTCAGTAGACTAACTCCGGAAGTTGCATCTTTGATGAAATAATTAGTTGAAGTAAAATTGCAGTTCATTCCTTTGTCACAAAACTGAGATATGGAGAGAAGGTTGTGCTTGAGTCCTTCTACTAGTGAAACATTTTCAATGGTCACTTTTCCACGTTTGATTGCTCCATATCCTATTGTTTCTCCTTTCTTGTTATTTCCAAACACTACTGGGGGGCCTCTCATACTGATGAAATCACAAAGAAGTTCATTATCTCCGGTCATGTGTCGTGAGCAACCACTATCCAAGTACCAAAGATCCTTATTCTTCTTTGCGGTTCCAGCCATAAAGCATAAGATCTGAAAAATAAACATTAAAGATTTTGGTCCCCCTTATTCTTTTGGGTCCTAGGGTTAGCAGCTTTTTGGGACCCACACCTGTTTGACCTTAGGATTTTTACGTCCCTTAGCATTGGGTGTGAACCTTAAAAGACAATGACCAGCACCATGACCATAATCAGCACAAATGACACAATGAATAAATCCAGGTTTTGGTTGCGGTTTTACAAACCCATTACTGACCTTCGGTTTCTCATGTTTTACTGGGTCAGCGGTTTTGGCTTTAACAAAGATTACCTTCTTGAGCTCAACCTTCCTCTTAGGTGCGGCTTTAGGGAAAATGATAGGAATTTCCTTAAACCGACTAGGAGCGGTTTCATCGCTCAATACTTCCTTGGTTGCCTCAGCCGCTATGGATTTCTCTTTCCACTTTGAATCTCTCTCAGTCTGGTTTTTAGGATACTCAAAGAAATAATTATGCCTTTTAATTTTTTGTTTTGAGCCTTTTTTACCGGCATGATTAACCTTAGAAATTTCTTTTGTTTGTTCAGTAGGTTTCACACCACCTTCGGCACAGAGACAAGGACACTTACACCCATCATCGGTTTTAAACCCCAATCCACTTTTATCCGAAGTAGGAATTTGTGAATTTAGGATTTGTTCCACGGTGACACCAGACTTAGTCCATACATCGGTCACTTTTTGAAGGTCATCCCTTTGTACGGTAAGCTCATGGATTTGGGTGAGAAGTACCTCGGTTCTGTCCTTCAGATAGCGGTTTTCATCCACAATAGTAAATATTCCAGCAATTTGGAGCTTGAGGTTTTCAATTTCCTCCTTGTGGGATTTACATACACGTTGGGATTCTTCAAGTTCCGCAGCCATTAGTTTATATGCCTTTTTAAGCACAGTGTGTTGTTGAGATATAATATTAGCACGTTCTAGTACCTAGTCATCATGACTTTGGTCTGCTTGAACCTCAGGAGTGTAGTTTGGTGTTGTAGGAGCTTTGCTTAATCTAGCCTCAGGAGTCTTAGGTGAAACTGACTTCATTTGTTGATTTGGCAGTGGAAGGCTTTCGTCAATTTCAATTCTTTCTTCAAATCCCATGAGGCAGAGATTAGCAGTTTCTTCATCATCACTTTCATCTGAGTCTGAACCCATCCATGTCAGAGGTTGATCTCCTTGGTCAGCTACCATTCCTCTTCTTTTCACGAACTTCTTGTTGAATGGTTTCATTGCTGGCGCTGCTTCATAACGCGGTTTGGGACAACTTGAAGCAAAATGACCTGGCTGTCTGCAGTTATAACAGACCAAGTCATCCCTTGTCTTGGGATCAGCAGTTTTGTTGAATCTAGTTGGAGGTACAAACTTTGCTGGGCCTTTGGATGGAAATTGAGATCTATTGTTTTTCCTGAACTTGGTGTATTTCTTCACATACAAAGCAAATTCTTCATCATCCATTTCATCAAAATCAACTTGAGTAGAATTTGAGGATTGTGATCCTACACTCTGAGCATAAGAACTTTGAGGAGGAGTGTAAGGTTGATGAGACTGCTGATAAGATTGATAAGGTTGAGGATATGGTTGATGTGATTGAGGATAGGATTGGTGAGACTGCTGGTAATACTCAGGAGGTGCGGTTTGAGGATTGAATCTAGGAGCATTTTGGTCAGGAGGAGCGGTTTGCAAGTGGAGGTGAGGAGCGGTTTGATGATGGTCTGGATTGTAGATAGGAGATGAGGTATTGTTGAATGCAGCTAGAGAGAGTGTCTTAAATCTGCTTTCGGTTTCATGGACCTCTTCAAGCTTGAATTCAAAAACCTTCAGCATGGCATACAAGTGTCGAAGATCAAGAGCTTCCAAGTCCTTGTTGTCTTTAATGTTAGTAGTTTTGATCAGCCATTTGCTACCAAGTGCTTGCATGAATCTCATGTTCAAATCTGTATTAGAATAGCCATGTCCAAGAGAAAAACACACATTAACAATATCAATAAACCTCTCATAGCATTGTCTAAGAGATTCCTTAGGATCTTTAACAAAATAGTCAAAAAGTCTTCTCTGTTGATAGAGGCGGTTCTTCTTGGTATCTGAATCTCCTTCCAGAAAGTCAACTATAGCATACCAGGTAGCCTTTGCGCTTGTGCAGTGAAGCACCTTAGAATGAGTCCTCAAGTCAATAGCTGACACTAGCATGGACATAGCTCTTCCATCAAAATCCACATTGATGCGGTCTGCATCAATCCATTCACTTTCTAACTTCTTAACTTCAGCTTCTTCTCCTGCGGTTCCTGCACGTGGATTAGCTTTCATAGGAACATATGGTCCATCAGTAACCGCGATCCACAGTCTACGATCATATGAAATCATGTGTTTCATCATCCTATCTTTTCCAAAGATAAAACTGTCTTCATCCAGAATCGGTAAGTGATTCGAATTGGATGTTTGCATCATATGGGTGTTTGTGTTTGCGATTGGATCAACACCCAAGCGGTTAAGCTTGTAAAAACAAGTTTGGTGGATATGCTCTGATACCACTTGTTGGTCCCAGAGGGCAACAAGGGTATAGAACCGCTAGAGGGGGGGTGAATAGCGCTCCAAAACTTTTTCAAAAATACCCTTAAAATCAACCGAGTACTTATCAGTTTGGCCAACTGCGGTTCAAAGCACAAGAACCGAACTGATAAAATGCACAGCGGAGTTTGCGGTTTGGCCAAATAGGTTAGTTAAAGAGTTGGGAGGTTTGACTCAGGTTGAGAAAACACTATGATGCAACTGAATAGTTAAACTTAAAGTTCAAAGGAAAACACAATTCATCTTTCAAGTCATTTCGTATATGGAGATAAGTTAAAAGACCACAAACAAGAAAGATAAATACCAAGACAGAAAATAAAGATCAACACACAAATTGAAGAGGTTCGTTCTTAAATGAACTACGTCCTCTACCTAGATGGTTAGTCTAGGATTTTCTAATAGCTACTAGACTTGTATTAATTTAGAGGAGGTTTTACAAGATGAATCTAAATTCTAAACAATAAGTCTAACCTAAGCTATAATAACAACCGGTGTTTTCGAAGTATATAATCTATGTGATCATATAAATCGGGTGTGTGTGTGAAAAGAAATCAAATGCTCTAAGTATCTAAATGATGGTTGAGCAAATGAAAGTCTTTTGGTGAAAATGCTGAATATGAAAGGTTGTTAGGCTTGAAGCTTTGATGAAGAAAAACTGGGTTTGCTAAGGAGATGGTTTGAAGATATGAATATCTGGGTTTGAATCTTCAAAGCAAACTTGAACACTTGAGAATGAATCTCTTGAAGCTCAGCAACCTTCATTGTTGAATAATGGAGGCTATTTATAGGCAGAGCACCCTTGTGACCGTTGGGTAAAGATTTGAATCAAATCTGAAGGGTACAGTGCTGTCGAAATCCCATTGGTTGAGCTGTCATTTTCGTCCTTGGTTTTGTCTTGTAGTCCTAAGTAGTTGTTGCACCACTACCTGACATTTGTCCTTTGTTTCAGAAAGGACTAACGGTAAACAATTCAAACTGATAGACAAACCGACATTCCTTGCAGAAACTCCAAGTTAACTTAGAGTTATTTTGACATGACATAACAACATCCTTTTACGGTTAAAATGGGAATGTTTGTCTAAGGAATAAATGACATATCTTTAATTCTTCAATAACTGCTCTGCGGTTTCACCAAGCATAGGAGCGGTTTGAAGGATGATCTTGATGGGCGGTTTCATCAAACATGCAGACTGCAGTTTGATGAAAACTGAAAGACTCCATGCTGGCGGTCTCAAGATGACGGCTTGAAGCACTAAACCGCTAAGGTATAAAACCGAACTATACTCAGCCTAGACAATCAAAAATCTAGAAATTGACTTATCTAAAAATTGAAGTAGAACTTCATTACATGCGGTCCTAAAGTCCATAAAAAGACACGTGGCATGGATCAATCAAATTAAGGTGGGTGTACTAACAATGAATCCTAACAATCTCCCCTTATTTGATTGATGCCATTACCACACTATGATAATAGCAAAACATTGTACTTGGTAAGAACATGTTCGAAATAAATTTCATGAAATTGCATGTCCCAAGTCAATGCACACACTATGCTAGATCATAGATTTCTAATCTATCAAAAACAAAGGAAATAAAGAAAAGATAGAAAAGAAATGCATTTAGATGCATATAGAATGATATGATTTTGAGACTCAGAAATGCATGTTTAAACTGAATGTTTAAAACACAATGCACTTAAAAGTATTTTCATGATGAATGTAGTGCATGAGGTTTTAAGAAATGCAAGCATGTTTCACAAACAAGCAGTTTGAATAAACAAAGTTTTGGAAACAGAATGCTATGCAGTCATCTCATTATAATTCAATCATAAAGGTTTGAAACTTACAAAGTACATGAATTATAAGAGAAAACACAAAAGACTTAGAACTTACAATCTAGTCTATCTCATCACCGGCAGCAGGAGCTATAACTTTTTCAGCATTTTCAGCATATTGGCCTGCGCGGCTTGATTATCAACTGCAGCTTGATCCTGGCGGCTTGATCAACATTAGCATTTTTGGATTGGGCAGCATTTCTAGAACCGGAGGCATGGGCGGTTTCAACGACCAAATCTGCTGCACGAAGCCGAACCACAGTCGGTTCATTGATAGACAAACCGACATTCCTTGCAGAAACTCCAAGTTAACTTAGAGTTATTTTGACATGACATAACAACATCCTTTTACGATTAAAAAGGGAATGTTTGTCTAAGGAATAAATGACATATCTTTAATTCTTCAATAACTGCTCTGCGGTTTCACCAAGCATAGGAGCGGTTTGAAGGATGATCTTGATGGGCGGTTTCATCAAACATGCAGACTGCAGTTTGATGAAAACTGAAAGACTCCATGCTGGCGGTCTCAAGATGACGGCTTGAAGCACTAAACCGCTAAGGTATAAAACCGAACTGTACTCAGCCTAGAAAATCAAAAATCTAGAAATGGACTTATCTAAAAATTGAAGTAGAACTTCATTACATGCGGTCCTAAAGTCCATAAAAAGACACGTGGCATGGATCAATCAAATTAAGGTGGGTGTACTAACAATGAATCCTAACACCCACCCACTCATTCTCTCTCTTCATTTTCTACCACTCAATTCATTCAACCAACCTACTATTAACCACACTCATTCTCTCTCTTCATTTTCTACCACGAGTCGTTCTTGCGTAGAACGCGTTCTACACTAGCTTAGTGTGGAACTTGTTTTCCTCAAAGAAGGGTTCTTGGGCAGGTACTTTCTGATAATGTAGGAGGCACTTTTCAATATTTTTACAGCAGGCACTTTTTTTGGGACTTTCACGGCAGACACTTTTTTACCTTAGAGAAGGCATTTTTTTTGGCACTTGAAAAAAAAAAAAAAAAAGCATGTTTTCTCAAGCAGGCACTTTTACCTTAGAGAGAAGGCATTTTTTTTTGCACTTGAAAAAAAAAAAACCCAGTAGGCATGTTTTAAAACTCAAGCAGGCACTTTTTTACCTTAGAGAAGGCACTTTTTTTGGCACTTGAAAAAAAAAAAAAAAAAACATGTTTTAAAACTCAAGCATGCACTTTTTTACCTTAGAGAAGGCACTTTTTTGGGCATAGCGTTAAAATTTGCCTGCTGTAATATTGAAAAATGCCTCCTACAGTTTCGAAAAGTGTCTGGTGAGTTTTCATGAGTTCCAGTTATTTACATCAATGCCACCGGTTTTTTGCGCAAGCTAATATTTACAAGTTTGCCACCGGCTTAAAAACACGTTTTACACTAAGTTAGTGTAAAACAGGTTTTTCCCAAGATTTTGTGTTCTACCACACATTTTCCATATTTTATTCATTTTTGGGTTCAAATATTAAGAAAGGAGTGATATTATTATAAAATATAGAAAATAGGCGTAGAGTGTTGTGAGTATAGAAAGTAGGTAGGAGAGAGAATGTGGGGTAGAGAATAGTTAATGGATAGTTGTTGTGTGTATGACATGTAGGACCCACTTAAAAACTTTTCTTTTTTGGATTTTGACTCTTAAGTTGGGACATTTATTTGGGGAATTTTTGACTCTCGAAATGGGGCGAAGGGAGTATATAACTGATCAAGTCAGTACTATCACTTTTTACTTCTTGGATCAAATTCTAACACTAGTGTATATAACATTCGTATTTCCGGTATATTTGACATAGCTATTTCATGGCATATTTCGCTGTCTTCTGACAGGATTCATCTGGGCGCCCACGAAAATTGCTTTCATTCAAGCTTAAGGACGGGTGTAACTGGTAATTTTTATATTTGTAAATTGGCACGTAACAATCAGCCTGACCAAATGGCATCAAAGAAGAGACCGTCCCAAGATGAGACTCCAATTAAGCCTAAGAAGCTAAAGATGGATCAGAAATTAAGAGGGACGGATACAAATGACGGAAACTCAGACCACTGTGAAAATATCTGAAGGAAATAGAAAGACTGAAGCAAGAATGAGGGAAAGAGATCAGGAAATATCCAGTTTGAATAAGATTGTAGTTGCTCTTACCAGGAAACAAAGACTTTAAACACACACCTTCCATGTATTGAGTTGCTATTATTTTTGCATCAGGGTGCCTTCAATGTATTGAAGACAAAGGGTGTTCTTATCATTTTGGAATTACTGTACTGTACTTCACTATTTTTGCATTACCCTTTGTCTTTTTCAGTGGAGATCATATATTATTTCAAATTGATTATTCAGAATTCTTATAGAGGACTAATTTGTATTGATGTTAATTTTGCGTTGACTGAAAAAAGTTGATCGAAAAATTAAAGTTGCCCATATAAATGGAACGGAGTGAGTATTTGGGATGTCAAGCGAGTAAACGACAAATCAAACACTTTATAGACACTTTATAACGGGGACTACGAGGAGTATTTCTCAAACTTTTTCTACTAACGATAACGTTGAGTAACTTGATTTACTTGTTTGTATCATTATAAAATTGTATTAAAAATAATTATTTTCCATAGATTTGTGACGATATATTTTTATTTTATTTTTTGGATTTGAAGAAGAAAAATGTAATAATAGTTTGAGACAAAGGGAATATATAATGCCTATAGTCTCACTTAGAGAAATTACAAAAGTAACTCGCCTTTTTTACTTATTAATGTTAGACTAAACGGCTTTAGAAGAATCGTTTCAAATTCAGACAGGTTTATTTCCTTTTTCGTTCCAAAATAATACCAGGGGCACAAAAATTTGCCCATAAAATCTTAAGTGTAATAATTTTATTGGTGTTTTTAATTAGAGTTTGTTCGATTCAATATTCAACCAATAAAATATCAGTCACCTCAATTTGTGAAAAAAAAAATTGTGACCTTATAGTTTTTTTTTTTTTTTTTTTTTTTGTCATTGCTAGTTCTATATCCAAGAATTCGCATTACGATCCCAGAAAACAAAGGCGCCTTTCGTCCGTCTCCGCCTGGATTTCTTCTTCCAAGACAGACGGCGAAATTCGTAACCGACAAACGTCTCAAATGGAATCCGGAGCCGCCGCAGCAACCGCCGCCGACCTCCCTTCCTCGACCACTCCGGCGGAAGTCGTTTCCCGGTGGACATTCACCGCGAATCAGCGATTTCAACATTACCTCGACAAGTCAACACCGTTTCTGCTCTACCGCTGGATCGCATTATTCGCCGTCGCGATCATCTACGCCCTCCGTGTTTTACTCGTCCAAGGCTTCTACGTCGTCACGTACGCTCTTGGCATCTACATCCTCAGCCTCCTTATTGCGTTTCTCTCTCCTCAGGTTGATCCGGAGTTACAGCAAGACGGCCCCTCTCTTCCCACTCGCAACTCCGATGAGTTCCGCCCCTTCGTTCGCCGCCTTCCTGAGTTCAAGTTCTGGTAAGGCCCTTTGCAATCGCATTGTTTATTGAGACCTGTTTGGTTACGTTTCATTGATAACAAATCACTTTAGGGAAAATTTCTACAGAAATATTGTGGATTATAATCATCCGGTAAATATTTGACTTCTTAGATGGATTCTGTTGTAGCAGAACCAATGGAGTATATTTTTACTTAGTTATCATTCTGCAATTGTGAAGAGCGGTTATGATGATAGTATTTGGTTAATTGACAATTGTTTTGGAGATGAGATAGGCGAATTCTTGAAATTCCTGAGACTTGATCTGCTATTATTGTTTAGGTGAAAAGAGATCATGGATTGAGATCTGGCTTACTTCTTCTGTCTCTAGAACTGAATTTCAGCCAAGCTTGGTAGGCTTGTTAGCTTGTGTGAATGTATTAATTAGGGGTTCTATAACCATTTGGTCCTCCCATCCGGGGAGTCCCTTTTTCTTACTCGCGAGAGAAAATGGCTCCACAACGGACGTAAAAGATTTTACCATCTCTCATTTCATTGTAATTACCGCAATTTGTTTAGGGTATGAGGACTGGACTATGGAGATTATCCTATGCCATGGATGCTGTATATGAAAATCAGACTTTCTGTTTTTGGTGTCATAGAATGGAAGGTTAAACTGTTTCCAAGGATGGATAGAATAGTTCTTACATCAATCATCCCCTGAATTCAGCTAGCGTAATATACCTGATGATTGCATAAGCTATTTCCCTAGGCTGCTTAAAGTGGACCCTAAATCGTGCAATCACTACCATATGTTAAGTCCCCGTGTCTTCTAGAAGTTAAGATGAAACTTGGGAGTTTCCTAAAAAGTGTCTTTAACATTTTATAAGTTTTCTATTTCCGACATCAAGGGTCCTTCGTTAAGCTTTGGTTACTTCGGAGACTGACACTTTTAAATGCGCCCCCTCCATCAACAGTTGGAGAATGCTGAGGACCATCATGTGTTTTTGTAAATTGCCCATATTTCGAAGTTTGTACTTAGCCTGAAAGAAGCTACAATTGTATGCGAATTGCCACCTTTTACTGAAGCTTTACTCTGTCTTGTTTCTAGAGATTATGGTAATGCGACCAAGCTCTAAATGGTGTGTCCTCCAGAGCCAGGAGTATCATTGTTATTTAGTTATTTATTTTGTGTGGGGATGGTGGTGGTGGGTGGGCACGTTTACTAACAAGGTCGGTGTTGGAACATTTTAGAGTGACCATACAATCACTTGAAGCAACTGATGTAGTCCCTTCTTCATGGCTTCTGAGTTCTGACTGGGATTTTTCGAAGTAGACTTTGTTTGTGTCTAGTGCATTGTTTCCTCTCCATTCATATCACATTTATGCATGAGCTTAAATCTGCAAATTAGCCTGGCAATTTTTAACTTTTGGAATACTGTCTTGCGTGTCTTGTGTTCTCTTTCTGACATCCTCTCTTTGAACTTATGGAAGACTGTCTTGCGTGTGTTGTGTTCTCTTTCTGACATCCTCTCTTTGAACTTATGGAAGACTGTCTCATGGTCTAAAGGCTACTTTTGATGTCGTTGAAATAGAGTAGGATTTGATTACTTCCGAGGTTGAGGAGACCCACTATGCAATGCCTATGGCACCCCATGTGGAAATGGTACTTTTGAGTTTAATTTGCTTAACAATTTCTTGGATTGATACTGTCATGCATGAGAATTGAAAGATCATAAAAATCAGCATAAAATAGTAGTGCATTTTCAGTTTTGTTGCTCAAACAAATACAAGAGGAAGTGTTGGAAAAATGCATCTACATTATTGGGCTAGAATGTGAAAAATGTTCTATAAGTTGATGCTAGCAATATCCGTTTAGCATTGTGGTGTTGCTGCATACAGAATACACTCAACTCAGTCCTTGTCCTGATTACTTGGTTTAGCTGCATTATTTTTCCATCATTCAGTGTAGTCCGATGCAATGCAAGGTCATATCTGCAACACTGTGAGGCTGGTGCAGTAGGTCATATACAGCATTACGATAATATTCAGAGGATTTAGCTGCTTGTCTGGAGGTTGATTGTTGTTGTTTTTTCCTGAATGGTGGAGGTTGATTGTTGAAACTTGGAGATTGTCATTGTTGTTGATGCATGAGAACCTGCCTGATATTATGGAGTTCTAGCTTGTTACTTGGATATGCTCAGGGCCGGTTCTATCATTTTAGAGGCCCTGTTCAAAATTTTAAAATGAGGCCCTAAAAACAATTAAAACAAAATTAATACAAATAATATATTATAATTATATGATCTTACATTTATTTTCTTGTAACTGAAGTACCAAAATTTTAAAAACTACAAGCATATCAAACTTTTATTTAAAAAGTAATGCTCGTCTAATGTTAAAACTCATGACTAGAAATATTATATTGTGAAAAGAACAATAGAACCTGGCAAAATTTACGACACAGAGATGTGGCTGCCGGAATTTATGGACGAAAAGAAGAATATCACTGTTGCAATGGCCTGAACAAAAAGTTGAATATCACTACTACTGTCTACTGCAATGGCCATCGACTGAAAAGTTGAATATCACTACTACTGTCTACTGCAATGGCCATCGACTGAAAAGTTGAATATCACTACTACTGTCTACTGCAATGGCCATCGACTGGATTTTGCAAGAGAAATTTCAGAAAAGAGAGAGGAGACGTATGAGAGAATAGATAATCATGGATGTTGATTTGGAGTTTTGGAAGAGAAATATTATCAATAAAAAAGAAAAAAAGAGACGTTGAGCGATTGAGGGGAAGAATTATCGGCTTCGTTATTGAGAGACGTGAAGGGGAGGAAACGGGTACGCTGAATCAATTTAACCGTAGAATGCGTTGGGTTAATTATCTAAACCGGTTAAGATACAAATTAAGTAGTAGTCTATTACTAGGAAACTCTAATAAGAATTTGATTTATTGCCTAATTGAATTTAAAGTTACCTAATTATAATTATAAGACAGACAGACAGGCAGACATTCGTTCATGATCTTAAGTTTCAATGCCTTTTTATCATATCATATATATATATACTCCCTCCGTCTCATACTTATTGCTACTAAAAGTGAGTGCACGGGGACTAAAAAAATATGATGGAAAAGTAAGTATTGTGAGTGGGTAGGAGAGAGAAAATAAGTTAGTGGATGGTTGTTGTGAGTGGATAGGAGAGAGAAAATTGAACATTTTGGGTAAGTAGCAATAAGTATGGGACACCCAAAACGGAAATAATTAGCAATAAGTTTGGGACGGAGGGAATATAAACTTGAAAAAAAAAAAAAAAGGCCCCCAAATTTTGGGGCCCTGTGCCAACGCTCATGTTGCGCTCCCTTATAGCCGGCCCTGGATATGCTGTTCATCTATAGAAATATCAAATATGTCTGCTCATCCGTGATCCAAGTAAGGTTGAATATGTGAATTGCATTAAGCACAACCATGTTACCTATCTTAATAGGTTAGCTTCCTCAAAACTTTCTATGGGTAACCATAAGGTTTTCATTATACTCATACTCCTTGCTCATGAGGAAAAGTCGAGTTCGATGTTTCACTCTGTTGCAATGTTGCGTTTGGGAGATTTAAAACACGTTAAATGAGAGTGTAGCAAGTGCTTCCAAATCTGTAGCGAGACCAAGCCGAGCTACTAGCAGGGTAAGGCATTACGCCTCCAAGAAGTAGGATGTCCTGCACTCCTGCTCCATATATAGTCTAGCATTGCGGCCTTTGCCTCATCGCCTTTTTGTTATTATGTCAAAATCCCTGTGCACATGCTATGTGATTTGCAGACTAATAGTCCGCCGTTCTTTTTAGATTCAATTAAAAAATGAAACCAAAAGTAAGCTAAATATTTTTCCTTGTCAGTTGTTTGCCTTCATGTTCTCTTTGAGGTCTGAACATCTTTCCATTTACTTTAGTACCCACACTGAAACTCATTGAACTGCCAATTCCAAAATAGAAAATATCTAATACTCACTCCGTCCCAAAATGATCTTCATGTTTGACTATTCAAACTTTTTAAGGATATGAACACTTGCTTTACTAGCCATATGAACACTTCCTTTACTAGCCATGTTTTGTTTGTACACTTTTAAAGCCTAGATTGTAGAAATGAGAAGAACTTTTTGAGACAATGAAACATGGCAAATGAGAAGATCATTTTGGGACGGAGGGAGTATTTTTTTTGTCAAAACTTAGTTCTAAAGAGGTTAAACGTCCTCTTTGCATTAGTCAGTATACTTGTTCTTTGCCATCAACCAGTAAGGCATTGGTATATCAAAACGCTTGTGTGGAGTGGTTTGAATTTAAAAATCAGATATCACTATTTCTTTAAATGTAATGTTAATCAACCCACACAAATGGCTGTACAATTCCAGTCTATTATTGTCTGTTTGATTTGATTGAGCTGACTTTGTTTTCTTGCTTGAAGGTACTCAATCACAAAGGCCTTCTGCATTGCGTTTGTGTTGACATTCTTCAGCATATTTGATGTTCCCGTTTTCTGGCCAATACTTGTTTTCTACTGGTTCATGCTATTTACTCTCACCATGAAGAAACAAATAATGCATATGGTGAAATACAAATATGTTCCATTCACCTTCGGGAAACAGGTAATGGTTCCTCTTACTAGGTTGGAAAAATTATCGTGATTACATTGTTTATTACTACCTCCGTCTCAAAATGATCATCACACTTTTTCTGCCGCTATTACGAATGAAGTTTGAGCAATAACTTTAAGTTGATTTAATTATACTATGAAAATCTAAAACTTGTTATTGATACACCATCAACAATACTATCAATAATAAGTTTTAGATTTTCATTAGGATAATTAAATCAACCTTACATTATTGCTCAAATTTCATTCATAAAAGAATAATACTAGGGGAACAAAAAAGTCACAAAAACTTGCTCACAAAATCCTAGGTGTAATGATTCTATTGGTGGTTTTAATTAGAGTGTGGCGGGTCCATTATCGATTCAACCAATAAAATATCGCCACCTCATTTTGTAACCAAGATTTTGTGACCTTATTTTGTGCCCCTAGCATTGCTCTTCATAAAAACTGCGAAAAAATTGTGAAGATCATTTTGGGACGGGGAGGGAGTATTAATTTTTTTCTTGACTTTTTCGCAGCGCTATGATGGGAAAAGGGCAAGTGCAACAGAAAGTGTGAGTCTTCTTCCCCAAGATTAAATGCAAAGGTAATTCAATCCATTTATGCTTTGATTTTGTACAGAAATATTGCTTTCAGAAATTGTATATAAATGTTATCTGACGAGCTTATTTTATGGTATCAGCTGAAGAGATGTGGTGGTCTGTCAAAAGGGTTTATCGGTTGTGTTTCGATTTCCCAACGACAAGCTTGTAAGCTGCAAAATAGTTAGAGCTAACTCTCTTTTCATTTTTGGCGTTTAATTCATAGAAGGAACTAGATATGCACTTCCACAGCAGAAATATGAAAATCTGAATACTTGTACTTTCCATTTATAGTGAGTTTCAGTAACATGTTGAATGTGGACTGAGATTGCATCATTATTTTGGGGCAGATTATGATAAGAAATAGAAATGCATTTTTTTTTATTCTTGCTGTGGGATTGTGATTTGTGTTTCTTCTATTACCAGTATCATTCTGAGATGGTGTACAGGAAAAGAGGTTGAGTGTTGCAAACCCTAATGCAACAGGTTGACTGAAAACATGGATTTAGTGAAGATCTGAAGAAAAAAGATAGCTACCAATCAAACACTGGATTTTCACGTCCGTTTCACGTCACTTGAGACTTTTGGTCAACTTAGTATCGTTTTGACTAAGACTTTAGAGAAAAATTATGATCCTAATGGAAATTTAAAAATTATAAAATGATTCACCATAAAAAACACTCTCAATAACAATTTTTTTTTTTTTTATCAAGATCATCAAATTTTCTTTAAAGTCTTGATCAAAACGATCCTAAGTTGACCAAAAGTCTCTAGTGACGCGAAACGTCGGGAGTATGTGTTACTAAGTTGACCAAAAGTCTCTAGTGACGCGAAACGTTGGGAGTATGTGTTACTGTGTTGGACAATGTCTTGCTCGGTTTTGAATCAGTCAGAGTTCCAAATCTGAATGTTACTCCCCCTCCAAAAATGAATGCCTGAGTTTTTTTTTTTTTTTTTTCTTTTCAAATTTGCTACTGATTAAGAGAAAGTTTTAAAAAAACTCGGACATTCGATTTTGAGACAGTAAATATTGACGTCATGCTAACAAGAACCATCCCCGGTAATGCACACCAATTTACAAGAACCATCCCCGGTAAATATTTTGACTATTTTACTACTAAATCTCTAAAATGGCTATATTAATATCGTTATTCCTAAATCTCTAAAATGACTAATTTTAATTTATACGAAATTAACTTGAAACGTAGGGGTAGGGGTAAATACTAAATACAGGGAATCTTATATACAGGGAACGAAGTATTCCAAATATGCCCTTGCCCGTCTCGTGTACGTATACACGAGATGGCTTTTACAGTCTCGTGTAACTCTACACGTGATGAATCGTTTTTGCACACGAGACATCTCGTGTACAGTTACACGAGATTGTAAAATCCATCTCGTGTACAGGTACACGACATAGTGTCTGAACCTGATTTTCACAACAGCAACAGAAAAAGCAACAAGAAACAGAAGTAGAAATGAAATTTGATTGTTAAAATGATAGCACATCTCCACAAAGCAGTGGGAGGGACCAATAGACCATTACACATATACTATCGCCAAATTTGATAATTCATACAAACGTGACAATTCAAAATCCATTACACATATACTATACCCTACGTAATCTTTCTCTTCTTGCATCGGTATCCTGATCATACAGTTCATTGAATGTTGCTATCCTATCTCGGTATCGGACGATCAGTTGACTTGCGCTTGGATCACAGTTTTCCCTCCAAGTGTTCGGTGGTGGTGGTATTGGGTAATCATTGCCTGACATGTGCAGCTGCAAAAGTAATAACAGTTAAATACAACGAATTTAAGTAAGACAATTAAATATAACTAATATAGATGAGACAGTTAAGTATAACACATTTAAGTAATATTGTTAAATATAACGAATTAAAGTATCATACCAATATAAAATGGTTTGTCACTTGTCCCAACACAACTGTGTTTATCGGTGGTCCTACTCCTGCTGGTACAGTCACTGGAAGGCATAAGTTGCCACCGCTAGCCGAGTACGGAATGAACGCCACATTATACCTCGTGGCAATGATGTGCCCAAGATCGGGGAGGTCCATCCAATAAGTATCGTCCGGCGTCGGCCGGACATAAATAGCAATCCTACGTAAGAGTTCTTTTATATCTATCCAAAATAGAACTCTTTGATAAAGGTCCCGGCGAGCATGCACCTCATTGTAACATTCTGTGCGCACTCGAGCCCACATCTCCTCATCTCCGTATATCTGTGATGCTACGGCTCTATAGCCACAATGTCCATCAGATCCCACATCTGTGATGCCTCCAATAAATGGGATAATGAAAGGCAGAAAAGACGTCATATACGGAGAGCTGTATATACTAGTGTGATTGGGCTGTCCATTTCCCTGTCCACGACCCTGACCCTGATCCCGTCCTCGTCCTCGACCTCGCCCTCGACCCCGTCCTCTCCCACGACCGGAAGGTGGTGGATGAGACGTAGGAGTACAAGGAGGGGTAGATGTTGTGGGTTCTGAAGCTGATTTCCGTTTGTGCGTGGACTCCGAACTAGCTTGGGTTGCGCAAGGCTACCGTTGACACTTTAGTCAATATGTTCTGATACAGATTACCGGTCATCAAATCAATTGGAGTTCTGGTCTTTGATCTATTCATACTCTGTTTGATATTTTTTTAGTTGGATATCCAAGATCTTATGAGCCTTTTTGAAGATCGTGTCAAAAGTAGAAGAAGCACTCCCCAATGCCTTCTTCAACCTGTTATGCTCACCCTCAGTCCTGTTTGTGGTATGGGTCCCGAAGTGTGGTAACACATCCGTGTGCATAGACAGAACATTCTGAGAGTATGGAGTAATCCATGTATCGCGGAGGTAATCCAATAATAGAGGATAAGATCTGAAACGGTCACAAAGCCCTTGCCAACGTTCTTCCCATTCGTCGGATGTAGCGGCTGAGATTGCATAATTGAAACCCCTCATGAATGATTCTGCCAAATCCTCTCTTCCTCAAATTCCAAATGGAAATCGAGTTAGAAATTTGTGCCATTTGTGCCATTTTTTAGGGTTTTAGGAAATATGACCCGATGTTGTGAAAATGGTATACGGATACCTAGTTTTTTTTTTTTTTTTTTTTTTTATTTATTTCTACATTCTAAATGACATTTAAAGTGTTGTTCATTAGTATGACATCACTCAAAATCCAAATGGAAATTGAGTTACAAATTTGTAACATTTTTTAGGGTTTTAATCCAAATAAATCCAACTAATCAGTAATACATAATCCAAATAAATCCAAGTAATACAAAAATCCATAATCAGTAATACAAAACTCCATAATCAGTAACACTCCTAAATAAAACCTCCTAAAATCTCGTGGGCCCGTCTAAGACCAGCTCTGACGTCCTCGGGGACCCTGGCATCCGTCAAATATGGAAGTATGATAGCTCGTGCCTCTGGAACCCCAGGCTGCGGTGGAACATCAAGTGGGGGCGGTGGGGGAGGTGGAATGTCAACGGGGGGATCGTGTATCAGATTAGATATCCGAACATGACTCCTAGCCACAAACCACTCCATATAATCATCAGTCACGAGAGAAGATGTGGTCACTAGTGGCCCCCAGCGGCGAACGGGCCTGAACTCCTCCATGCCATGCTCCACCCACGCGTCCCAAACATAATCGTGGTCACCATGGTCCTTCTGGTACCCCTTTTGACCCTTTGCCAAAATGCATATCGTGGGAACCAGGCAGGGTTGTCTAGGGATCCTCTGCTGGTGCCCGAACTGCCTACTAACACGCTCAGGCATGTACGCCTCAGTGATGTCACAAAATCGTAGAACCCCTGTGAAGTATGAAACCGGCAGTATCGCGTCCGCTCCGGTACCATAAGGAGTCCAAAGAACCTGTGAGTAGACTTTGTTAGGTAAAGTGTACATAATAACGGAGGGAGTGTAACAATTTGAAACAGTTTTAATATGAATAACTCACCCTCTCAACATGCATCCTGTCAAGAGTGCGGCGATACTGCACTAGATGGTCTAATGCCCTCCCAGCTGTATCAGTACGAGACCATCTACGGGCTCTCGGCTGCCCCTGCTGCCAGTGAGGGTCAGAAACTCGCCGGAAATCTGGAAAATACTCGTATATCCAACCCTGAGATGTATGTAAAAAAGTATTAAATACTAATCAAATGCAACATGTAATTACATGGGGGGAGTCGACAAAGTAACTTTGAAAGTGAATAGAGTAAGATGTACCTCTAGCAATGTCGCACAACCACCCATCTGCTTGCATCCGGATCTGGACGCCTTCCCCAACTCTCTGTATAAATATGCCAACGTAGCTGATCCCCAGGAGAGAGTGGGGAGTCTCGCAAGATCCATGCATAGGGGAAGGTATGCTGCGGGCACCTTATCCTGACTCTTGTCCACGAATATCGTGGAACCCAAGAGGTGCAGGATATATGCAGAAGCATGCTGGAAATCTGTCATATCACCTATACGGGTAGAAAAGATACGCCGGACATCCTTTAATAAGTACCCAGTGCCGTTCAAATTAAGGTGTCTACTGATGCCGGATACGTCAGGCACTGGGTCCGGATACCGAACATATGCACCTACACAGCTTATACCTGTAAATTGAAGATGAAATAACGCATTTTAGTACATGAGATGAATGTAGATAGTTCATATAGTCTTGAAATCTATATATAACAACATACCCAGGATATGAGAGACGTCATGTAACGTAATGGTCATCTCCCCCCAAGGCATGTGGAACGAGTTAGTCTCAGGAGACCACCGTTCCAAAAATGCCGTCATCAACGCGAAGTTAGGCCTCTGAATGGTGGCATCGTGCAGCTGCTGGAGGCCCGATGCATCAACGTGGGTCAGCCAAGCTCTATCAGTATCCTCCAGATCACCACGCTTGAACCTGTTTATTACAAACAAAAAATATAATCAATACTCGAGTTCGAGAAAAGCATGGGATGATAATTAATGGAATTTTTAGAGTGTGTGCAAAATAACTTCAATATTTTAATAGTTTCACATTAATGATTATCTTACTTGTGCAGATGCTGCAGTCTCGTATGGAAAGTCACCACTGACTCACTAGTGGCCTCCCTCCAAATCTCCCGGGCTCTGTGATCACCAAACCCGTATATAAGAGTAACATCCTCTGGGCCGCCACCTGGGTTACCCTGAATCTGCCATGATGGTGGCTCCTCCTCACCCGCATCCTGCCTCCTCCTCCGTCTCTGCCCTCTAGCCACATTCCCACCCTGTCTCCTCCCATGCCTCAATGGTCGTCTAACAACCTCCTCCTCCTCACCCTCCTCATCCTCCTCCTCATCCTCCTGCCCCTCCCCCTCACCCTGCCCCTCCCCCTCCTGCCCCTCCTCCTCCTCCTCAGTATCCCCCTCCTCCTCCTCCTCATTATCCCCCTCACTACCCCCCTCCTCCTCCTCCTCACTATCCCCCTCACTACCACCCTCCTCCTCCTCCTGAACATCATCAGACGCTACCGCCTCCTCCTCCCTTCTCTTGGTCCGCCTTTCTTTTCTCTCCATATGCGTTTCAGCCTTCCTCTTTCTGTTGGACGCGGTCATACGTTCACGTGGCTACAAAAAAATCAAATAACAGACAATAAATTAGCATCTGGCAAATATGAACAAGACTATACACGTCTCGTGTTGAACAACACGAGACGCATCTCGTGTTGCCAAACACGACATATCGTGTTGTCTAACACGAGGGTCATCTCGTGTTGTCCCACACGAGACGCATCTCGTGTTGTCCAACACGAGACTCATATCGTGTTAGCCAACACGAGACGTGTCTCGTGTGGTACAACACGAGATGACCCTCGTGTTAGACAACACGAGATGCCCCTCGTGTTAGACAACACGAAAAAATTATCGATTGAGTTCAGACAAGAATGACATTAAACACTCAGTTCATACAATCGATTTGATATAATCAAACAAAAAATTATACATTGGGAATTTGATGAGTGTAAAATTAGGTTAATATAACATTTTAATTTACATTACCATTTTTACCGGAACGGTCCTAGATGAAGATCCGGCGGCGGTGATGGAAGCGGCGGAAGGCCTTGGGAACGTTCTTGGGAACCTTCACTCTCGCCATCGTCGTGTGGTGGTGGTCGTGGGTCTCGCGTCGGCGTCGGTGGTGGTGCGGTCTGGTGTGCGGCGTCGTCGGTTTCGCGGTATAGGTTACAGAGAGTTTGAAACAAACGATTTGAAATCAAAATGCCCAAAATAAGTATATAAAGGGGTATTTGGGTAATTTTAGCCCTTCCCTGTATTTTTGATTCCCTGTATTTAACTATATCCAAGGTAGGTGAGACGGAACCAAGAGACTGAATCCGAAGGGATCAAAAAATTGTCCAAACTTCAAGTTGGTGGGCAATAAAAGTGACCCAGAAGTTTACGGTCCCCTTTGGTTTTTATTTTCCTTTATGTCCCAATTTAAGGTTATTACTTTACTTTATTAACTAAAATTGTCAATGAGACGCACTTGTCATTCTCACAACAAAAACTTTCTACCCACTTTCTTTCTCTTACTTTACTTTTCATACTCACAACATTTATTTTTTCTTAATCCCCGTGCAAAGTCAAAGTAATAACCTTAAATTGGAACGGAATTAGTAAGATGAAAGCAAACATTGCACTCAAATAATTCAGAGTGGGGAAAAAAAAAAGTAACCCCATTTGGGGTAGTGGGAGTGCATTGCATCTTCCTTTTCCTCCTGCCATCGACACTACATTGCTTCAGAATCAAAGACCATGGGAGCAAAATGAGAAGTAGCAATAACTAAGAGAGCAGGGATTATATCTACAAGATTCAACAAAACTTGATAAAACAGTGTCCATTCTATTTTCAGAACTATGATTTTCTTGCATAGCTCATGCCAAGTGCAACAAGAACCAGTCCAAGAGCCGCCATCTTACAATAACTCCGACAATTAATTAACCCACAAACAAGAAAATTTTAAGAAATTAATGTCCCAAAAACAATATAAAAAATGAAAAGAAAAAAAAAAAAAAAAAAAGCGACAGAAAAATGCGTATATCTACGGACAAGCTTTAAGAGATGCCTCCTTGTATTTACTCTCTATGAATATTCACTTCAATTCGTTTTCGCGGATTTTGAATTCTTAGCACTTGCATATCCACAAAGTAGTAGAATCATGATCAATGGCAATAGGTTTTATTATTCTCCGGTATGCCTGGTAGAAACTTGAGCATTTTCTACATTTCTTGCTTCGTGCTGTTTTTTCTTATTCCGGGAGCTGCGTCTTGATCTTGGGGATCGAGTTTTTGTTGGACGCTTTTCGGTGTAAGTATTCTCGTGGAAGGTATTTACTTTTTCATTTGATGGGAGTTCAGGGGGAGCATCTGGCCACGGGGTGCGTTTCGCTGGTACTGTAACCTCTAATGGCGGGTCAATGGTCCATCTGCATTAAACATAAACAAATTCTCAAATTTGCTTGGAGATATGTAAATATAAAGTCTTTACAGGGAACACTACATAATCATAAAGTGGGGAGATAAATTTCTATCATTGGGCAGGTGAAAAAATAAGGAATGCCCTATCAACAACCACTACTGAGTAGCAAAGTTTTCTGCAAGGCTTTTGAATATGCTGTTCGTTTCGAAAAGATAGACGGCCTAAGATGTTAGGACTCTTTGGTTTACCCAGATGGACTCGTGTCAACAAAACTAAAATACGATTGTCAGACACGGGTACGGTGGGGTAAACCAAAGAGTCCGAGCATCACAAGATTAACCCCTTTGACAAGTTAAACATTTTACGACTGATGTTTTACTTGTTTACACGTTCTTGGAATTGCACAATAATTATTGTCTTCTTTATACATGAGACTCATCTTTTTTTGGGACAAACCAAAAAGGACAGTCAAAAAATATTTTTTAAACTGACGGGTGGTCGTACGACTCAATATGTACTAACTAGTAACCGTATAATAAGCAGAAACAAACTATAATTATAGTACCATTTGGAATTATAAGAAACTACTCCCTATGCTAAATTAAGTGTACACTTTAACTTTTCACAAAAATTACAGGACTCCATGACTTTTAGACGATTCTACATACACAGGCACATGCACACACATACACATGAATGCCTTTTTGGTGTTTCCATTGCAACTTTGAAAGTACATAGAATGCAAAATAGTTGGCGAAAGTGAATTTAGTAAATTCAAATTTTGACACTCGCTTTGGAAGAGAAAAATTTAAGACACTTTCATTTTGGGAGGGAGTGAGTAAAAACTAATGTATCCAACAACAACAACAACATTACCCCAGTGCCGCAAAGGCTCCCACCTATGGTGGGGTAAGGGGGGGTCGGATGTACGCAGCCTTGCCCCTGTATTAAAGCACAGAGAGGTTGTTTCCAGATGACCCATGATGAAAATTGCGTCGAAAATTGCATGGACTGACTGCTGCTTCATCACAAAGAAGCGCAGACAGTTTAGTGATCCATTTTGCTTTATTCCATCATATTCCCAAGCCAAAAAATAGTGAGTCTTTGGCTCCATCGGAAATGATGGAAATAAAAAAAAACTAACACAAATATGAGATCCATAAATGGGCCTACTTGACTTAGCATTAACATTTTTAACGTCCATACACCTAGACTATTCTTTAAAATATATATTCCAAGCACTCTCAAAATAAGTTCACAATCAAGGATGGGGTGAAAAATCCAAACTGGCCATATTCGAGTTGTGTGATAGGTATGTTACGAGCACACATTTTGCACGTGCCATTCCAGTGCGTCTTTTTCCCCCGACTGAAAGCACAATTTCCTGCGACGTGCGTCCTTTACCGCACCTGCTTTCTTTGCCTCACGTGCTTCTTTCCCATGTGCGCTCTTTCCGCAATGTGCAGCTTATTAAGTACTCGCCACAATCAGACAAGGTCGGGGGAAGTCTTTTCACTATTTGGGATCGCCAAGGAACATTGGATTGGAGGTTGAAATAGCAAAGTTCGCCACGTGGCCTAATCATAGGGTCACACGTGGCCTAGTTGGGTTTAAAAGGAAGAATTGCGGGAAGGTCACACTATGGAGTCATGTGCCCCTCACATGGGGCCACTCCTATAAATAACCCAAAGGGTATTCATTTGGCATCCTATCCTATCTACCACTCTCTCACTAAAGAGACCAAGCTTGCAATGTCTTGTCTCTCCCAATAAACTTCTAGTTCCCTATATATTCCCGCTCCTCTTCATCGCTCTTTGGTGGTTCGTGTAACGCCAATCTTTACCCGGAAAAATCCTAGCTATCCCCTAGGACTTAGTACGGGTATTCCCCTACTGCCTCATAACCAGCCAAAGGGCTCATTGTAACTAACCAACTAAAGGTGGGGCAGTTCTATGTGCTTGGATTTATGATTGTCAGCGGTAGCACTATTTCCAACAGGAACAATGAAGAGCTGCTCATGAAGAAAAGAAAAGGAAAAAACAAAAACAAAAACAAAAACAAGAATAGGAATTAAAGGTTTAACACTCGTATTATGTGTCTTAAAGCTTGCATAACGTTACAACCAATGAGGTGTTTGTTTTTGTCTTCCATCTTTCCACATGAACTTCTTCAAGTGTAAGGGGGTATCTAACCACCAGTAATCATCAATAGGGGCACCTAAGGATACAAAAAGGACATAAATAACAAGCGAGCAAGCACTTGTCTTACGTTACCTAATGGGGACTCTAAATTATGTGAAACTCACTACAACATATTCTACGCAGAAAAGGGATGTTCGGGGGGGGGGGGTGTAAGCAATATCATATTGAGACGAAAATTTGAATATGAATCGGAAACATTTGACCATGGATAACCCAGGAGATATGTATTGCACTTGCCAGACAGATGTTTGTGTATTTATCAACATGCCCACAGTTAAGACCAGATCTCCGGCACCACTTATGTGTATCAAATTGCGTACCACAAGTGATCGATCAACTAATATTACTTATTAGGGCTGATATCATGATGACATCATGAATGGTGTATAGCCGTTGGATCACTTATGTTACACAAAAGTGGTACATGAGATATCCTCTCATCACAGCTAGGCTTCACACGTAGTCCTATATTCAAGGGACTAGAATCACCCAAATCAGTTTATATACAGAGTAATAGCGGGGAAATACCTTATCCAATAAATCTTTAACAGTCTTACATCTCTTGAACTTTAAAAAAGACTTGATGCTTTAACTAATCGTAAACTCAAAAGAGTTTGGACCCCAATTCCAAACATAACTATATTAGGCTTATTCGCCAATGGTGACCCGGTAAATCCATAGCAAAAATACCAAGACCCATCCATAAAGAGAGAAAAACCTGTGAATAGCAGGAGCACATCTCCAGAAAACATCAAATCCCTAAAGTAACCTTGAGTTATAAGACTATAAGAGCACCAGAACTGATCAATCTAGTCTACATCTAAAATAAGTGTAAACAAGGGTAATACAAAGACAAGACCTTAGCAAGAAGCTATGCACTTAACCTAATAGAAAGAGTATGTTCCTTTTTCTAATAACCTTGAAAAAACTTTATGGACTGCATTATGTTAAAATCAGCATTTTGTTTCAGACTAAACAAAATATATAACAACAACAACAACAAAAAAAAAAAAAAAAGCCTTAGTCCCAAAATGATTTGGGGTCGTAACATGAATCTTCACATGAAATCGTTAATGAAATAGGTGAAAAAAAGTAAATAAATAAAAATAGAAGTTGTGCAAGCTAAGAAGAAATAGGTGGGAAAAAATTTTGGGAAAAAAAAAAAAGATGTGTCGGCTAACCCAGTATTCAAGGGACCAAGGAAAAGCTCAAGGTTGATAGGTGAAATAATATGGTTGTCCGACCAGAAAACTAAAGCCAGGTTATGATGAATGAAAATCTACATGCTCAAAGAGGACCTAGATCAAGTAGCTGATAAGGTCCGATCTGAAGCCGATCGATAAATGTCACTTGTCTGCTAGAGTTGCAAAACCCAGTCTATTAGAGACCTACCTGTGCAGATTCTGAGCCATAGTTACCAGGAACGTGGGACGTTTCGGGACGCGGGACGGGTACGGGAACGAGGAACGTGACTTAGTAAATTTTGGGTACGCTGGGGGTAGGATCAATTGGGAACGTGGTACGCTCTATATTGAAAAATCATCACTAAGTTGCATATAATAACAATTATATACACACACACACTTACATATGTTTTTATATATATATACTTTTAGGGAGATAAAAGATTATAATGTAAAGTCGGATAACCATAAAAGATTGTAAATGCAGACAAGATTCTACGTTGATGACCGTTAATTTTCCGGTACGATTGTTTGAGTACTTTGGGTCGAGTTCCCTTGTGAACCCGGGACGCGTGTTCCCGGGACGTGGGTCGAGAGGGGGGGTTGGGAGTTCCCGGTAACCATGTTCTGAGCTACTAATTTTCTTCTACTGCATAATTATTTAAGTGTCCTCAGGGCCCATAGGGAAAGAGTTCGATCCCATGGCTCAACCTTCAAACCAAAAAAATAATAATGTGTGTTTGTGTGTGTATTACCATTATTCTGCTAGAGGTGCGAAATTTAATCCAATATAGTACCTACCAGTGCAGATTCGAAGCTACTAGTAATTAAATGTTGGGTTATGGTATGGATAGAAGCATATAAGGTCAGCAAAAAATTTAGGATCATTACATGTATAGTGACACTGCCAGATGGCCCAGATCCATTCATCTTAGTTAGCGAGTGAGGGAATCATACACACATACACTAGCTAACTGATAAAAACATGTTGTCTATAACCAATATTTTTTAACCCTAAGCACTATACTCCATGCATAATAATCTATCATAAACACAATTTTGAAATAATTGCATTATTTCAATTTAACCATTAACTTTTACAATACATCCATGTATCCAAATTTCACTATTTTTGAGATCATTAGGAAGCTCTCTGGTGGTTTGTTAATCCCGAATCTATTGGGCAATTTTTTATCCAACCAAATTAAAAAGAACTACCAGTAAGTAATTCTCGTGCCTCTCGAAACGTGCATTTATCACGCCTATTAACAAATTTCAACAAACTTGCATTTATCAACTATGATGAAGACACATGGGTAAAACACAAAAACAAACAATGTTGCTAAGCCATATGTACTAGAAACAGATCAATTCATGGCAATACCATCATCAAGTAAATGTGCAAAGGGACCAACCCAAAAGAACAAGAAGAAGACTTACCCGGCAGGAAATTTACTATCCGCACGAGCTTCAACACGGAGCCACCACATCAACACTCTACGTCCACAACTGCCTAGGGGCTCTACCGCAGACGAGTCTTTCAACAGAGATAACGGGCTCTCAAAATCATCACCATCCCCAGCCACAGTGTCTAAATCTTTGACCCAGTCAGGCTTATCATCATCTTCCTTCCAAACCAACCTTGAATTCAATACAAACCCAGCCCACTCCAGCTTTCCGGGTAGCACAATTGCCCTATCACCAATGTATCTGGCACTCTTTTGCACATACGGCGATGAATCAAATGTGTGCCAACCAACTAACTGATCAGAAGAATTACAGGCCGGACCTTGTACAGGCATAGCTGACTTTTTCACATCCACATTCTTCTGAACTTCCAATAATTCTTCATCGGAATGTCCAGAATGAGCAAGAATACCAACCGAAATAGCACCAATCCAGTTAATCTTTTGGATCTCATCAAAAAGCTCTAGACTGTGCATATTGCTATCATCCGCAAACATCACAATCCCATCAAGCCTCTCTTCTCTCACAACCCTAATCCATAATCAGAAAATTAAGATAATCAATTTCATTATACAAAAATCTTTTAACAATCACAATCAAATAGCAATATTCATTAATTTACCCCAAGGCGTGCAGTCTCATTCGAGACTCCATTTTATGCCGAGCCTCCCACAAAACCGGCATTTTCTCCTTGAATCCAATGTGCTTAACATGAAGGCCGGATTTCCTCAACAGTGAGGCAGTCTCATTGGTGGTTCCACCAGCTTCAACAACGATCCACACGATTTTATAAGGCAAATTCATCAACGTATGCATCAAACCAGTCAAGTGCAGGGCCTGGAAGGTTCTAACATAGGTAGGCGTAACAACGATCAAAGTTTTAGGGCTTTTGATACCGTACTGTAGCCTTTGCTCTTGCTGCACAGTCTCAATTATCTTATGAGCTTTCATTACTTCAACCGGATTCGGATGAGGCCATGGCCGGATTAAGATCCCGTGCCGCCCAACCACCACTCGGCTGCTCGGAACGGCAGTTTTATTGGATTCGAAACCGGTGAGCCGGGAGAGCGAAGTGGAAGTTATGGAATCGGCGTAATCAGCGGCGGTCCGGAACGGCGCCGTGTAAATGTTGGAAGTGGTATTAGTGGCGGTGGTGGAAAAGAGAAGGAAGAACACAAGACGGGAGAATCTGAAACCAAGTACAAGGCTAATTAAACAACACAAACAGTGAGTAAATAGCCAGAAAACAGCAGCCGGAGATTTAGCCGGGCCATCAGCCGACGAATCTAACGGAGACTGGCCACGGAAGCTGTTGCTCCGGCGATTGGCATAGCTCTGCTGCAACGCCAACAGCTTCATTTTCTCTCTCTAACCAACTCTAGAGAGAGAAAGGAATTCAACAACGTTTGGTGTGAGAAATTGGGTCGATGGGGGTTTTTGATTTGGTGGAGTTTGTTGGGTGGGAGTTTAGCTGTTGGGATCAAAGAAAAAAAATGAGTTGTTTAATCAAATCAAAATCAAAATCAAATAATGTTGCTTTGATTTTAAGAATTTGAAATTGAAAGAATAAATTACTATGTCGTTGTTCTTAATTCAAGAATTGTTTATGTTTGGGGAGAGAGAAGAACAATGGCTGCCGGGTCAGGGTAGATGGGTGGGTGGATCCATTCGGACATGATTTTGATTCATTACAAAGGAAGAAGGAGAAGGAAGAGGAGAGAATCTAGGGATTGTTCGTTAGGCCGGGGCCGGCTTGTAATGGCAAATGTTATTAATGGAATTTCCTTTTAAATTTGGATCTTGTAGTAGTAATTGAAAAATTGGCCTTTATAATCCATTTATTGTGGGGGATCTATATCATTAACTTCTAAATTTAATTGATTTGGATAATTATGCTTATCATTTGTGGCTGTGGAGTAATAAACTTAGACAAAATCTTGTACGAAAGGTGTATATGTGAGACGTATTTTAGTGAGAGTAAATGGTTTGCTCCGTTATAAACGAGGTGGGGCAAACTCATTTCCATTCTCAACAAGATCCGTCTCACCGTGTGGGACGTCTCACAAAAAACTTCCTCATAAGCTTAAATTGTTGCGCAGTCCAATGTTATAAGCATTTAACATAACATTTCAATTCAATTGTTATGCAATCGAATGTGTCAATATGTGCCCATTAATTATGTTTACGCTCAAAGGTAAGTTCAAAAAGAAGATAATCTTCTAATGTAAGTCACCGCTGAATTTTAAAAGAATGACAATTTTTAAACTAATTTTGTCACTAGATAATTTTCACCAACTTTATGGTACATTTTAGTATCTATATTACAATAGGAAGCAGAAATAACTGAATCATAAAGAGTGGTTCAGATCATTTCTCAACCACCATAAAGAGTGGCTGAGATTCATCCTCTTCTCACAGCGGTTACGGGCGGTTCAGCAGCGGCAACACAAACTCCACGTCCGGATTGAATGAAGGTTCCGCACATGCAGAAGAAGAGAACGCAGTGACTGCAAACTCCTCTTCCGATCATTCATGGGGCGGATTTCTGCCCAAGCCAGAACGGTGACTCTCCTCTTCCAATCACCGAATATATCCTTCTTTGCCTCCAATCGATCGTAGTACCCGTGGTTCGCTGCGTTATTCACCAGATATTTCACCGTTTCTAATTTGATGCTTTCCCTTTGCAAAGTGAATCTTTGAGAAATTGGGATTTTGCATTGTTTTCAACTCTTAATTCCAAATTCCATGGACATTTACCCTTTCTAATTTGCTAATTTAAGTTTTCTGATATGGGTGTTTCTGTTTCTTGAAATCTTAGGTTTTGCTTAGTTGTTTCCTCTATGTAATTATCCTTTATTGAATATACCATTTGAGGGTCCAATTTGTCCCCAAATTCCAAGGACTTAATTTAGTTGATGTGATTTCTTTTGCTGAAGTCTGCTCTTACCCTCCATTTCTTCAAGAGGGATTATACCCTTTCTTACTTACTTAGTTGTTTTATTCAGTGTGGTTAACACTTTCTCATTGTTATTTTTATATGACTGTTGTTGATTAAAGTACTGTATCAATCACCTGCATGTAGACTTGCTAAACAGAATCTGGACTTGCCCGGTAATCACTTATGGCACCTACCTAGGTTCAGTGAAAAATATGATTTCTCTGTTGGTTTGCATATTTTAGTTGGAGAAATTGTGTTCATGATTGCACCTTTGATAAAGTTAATGTACAATTTTTTATTTATTTATTTATTTTATTTTTTGTGAGTGATTGCAGGATGAATCCTATGTTGTGGTTACATAAGCAACATTGGCGCTGGTATATAACTATAAGAATCAAGGTAATTAGTTTAAGTGTGCATGTTTGATTTACTCAGTCAACTGCCATCATCTACATTACTTATATCAGTCCATTTGGTTGTCCTAACCTCAGGTGGAAAGAAATTGTGGAACATGTGATGACGTTGTACACAAAGGCAACTAATTCTATTTGCCCAAATCGCAAAGAAAACCCCTCGAAAAATCACTCCTTCGCTTACTATTCTTGATTCTTGATGATTTTATTTCTACACATAGGCAGGTTCGTCTCCTCCCACCTCGATTATCTCTTCAATTCTATTCATCATCTTTCTAAGTTTCCTCTTCTTGCAAGTAAATGGAGTTGAGTAATTAAATGGAAATTTTGATTGTCCTAATCTTTATTTTTATTTTTATTTTTGGTGCAAACTGTACTAATTTTATGAAAATACAGGAAAGATGTCTAAGAAGTCTAATGATTTCTCTTTGGGGTTATGCTTTTTGAAGTGGAGGGTCTGAAAGGTGATGAAGTAGATCTCATACCAAATCCAAAAATGCTTTAGGCATGATTATACTGATGCACCTTTGGTACACATATGGGGGTACACTTCTGTGGGTTGGTATTGTACCAGTTCTTTTCGTTTTCTAATATGCAGAAAGGGGAGTGCGTAAATAATACGTTTGCACTTTTAACAATTCTAATGTTGTTTATGAAGATATTTGCATCATAATGTTGCTTATGATTCTCCTAAATTACCGTAATTTTTTGCTTTAGCATTTGAACACTCAAATTGGATTTAAAATTATCGCTAAAGAAATTTAGATTCAGGTCATGCATGATTGAAATTGAGAGATTTCATTGATGCATCGTCAAGTATATTATATTAATGTGTTATGTGTTACCATTCTGTGATTGAATTTGTGGTTAGGTTCAATGGAGAGTGATTTAGATTTGGTGCTGGAAATACTTTGCAACATTGTAATATGTTCTGTTTTTCTCTTGCTTTTACAATGTGGAGTATAGTGATTTTGGCTATGTAATGTGATTTCCTTAGCCAGGTACTCTATTCAATTCATCACCTCTAATCTTTTGACTTTTTTGCTATATACTTCCCTCCGTCCTAAAATAAATGTTTAAAATATATTCAAATTCATTCATGATCAAGAACAAATTTGAAAAACATTTGGACATTCATTATGAGACGGAATGAGTAGAAACAGAGAAATGACTGGAAAATAAATACTCTAAATACAGTTCAGGGCCTTAGGAAAGAACCCAGCTGAAGAATTTAAAGATCTCAAGAAAGAGTTTTGCTTCAATTTATGCAGGACAAGACCCTTAAGAAGGTGATCCAACTCCAGGTCAGAAAAAGAATCTCTACATTCCTCACTTGCGCTGGCATTTTGAATAACGAGGACATCAAGTTGCATAGTTTCTTAAGATCACTACATTGGCGGTTTAGTGAAGGTGATGTTAAGAATAGTTATTGGACTTTCATTAATTTCTTAGTGGATAAAATTGGGATCTTTGTACTTCGGGGTTAATGGGATTGGATCCCTCCTTGGTTTAGTTTACTGTTTCTAAAACTGCATTTGTTATCTTTCTTATCGATCCTTTGTTGTGTTGTTTCATGCTGGGACCTGGGAAGGGGTTTTAGTTGATCAAGTAAAAATCAAGTTTCTTTGGTTATGAATAATAATTTGTAAAGAGATACTCCATGAGATGATCTTGCAGACAAGAAGTTTGTGGCAAGAACTCTTCCAATACATAGTTTCCTCTTGAACTTTGCAAAATGAGTGATATGGAGTACAGAGTGATTAATTCCAAACATGGTGGATCTCAAACAAGTAGAAGGACTTATTGACAATGAAATGAGCAAGTTGGTGGAGACTGTGCAACCGAAGAATGAAGGTGGTGGCAGTGACAATAAGGCCAAGAGTGGCGATGAGGGCGGTGGCTGTGAAGGAAAAGAAAAAGAAGGGTGGAGAATAGAAAAGGGGAGATTTAGTAAGCATAACCATAAGATTAGACTGAGTAACTCAAGAACAAAGCGTAGAGCAAGAAGATTCTAAACTAAATTTCATGCGAATGTCTCCGTTCTTGCACACTCCACCTTTATAACTCGGCTATACGTTAGTCTCAATTATACATAAAATAAATGTGTACTGTCACCGTGCCTTTGGCACGGGCACGAGTACTAGTGTAATTATAAACTAGAAGTTTCTTCTTTTTTTTTCTTTTTTGAAGGTAAACGATAAATACATTTCATTCCCAATTAAAAAAAAAAAAAAAAAAGATGGCACACCACAAAAGTTGGAGGCTCACTCAAAATTTCAAGAGCAGTTCCATTTCGTAACTTACAAGAATGATATTCGAGATCCAAATCTTTAGACGTACGGATTCCTTTCCAAGCGAAACTTGGAGACTGCCTCAATCTGGCATTTAAGAAATCTCCTCTCGGGTAAAATATTGCGCTGAGCACGAGATATGCAGAATCCAGATTGGCGAGAAAACGCCTACCAAGCATCTCAAAATTTCCGAACAATCCTTGTGTAGTTAATACATTGAAACTCACTTCATTGTGAGAAAATGCTATAATCGTCGCACTTTTAGAAAGAAAAATACAACAAACAAACAAATAAACAAACAAAAAGACAAACATAAGCTCTCACAAAGGAGAGAATACAACGGCTCTCACAAAGGACTGAAGGAGAGAATACAACGGCTCTCACTTAAGAGAGAATCTTAAAATATATTATATAATAGGAAAACAACAACACAATTATTTATAATTTCAATATTGAAATTATAAATAATTGTGTTGTTGAAAGATTAACAAAAGGAAAAGATTAGATTAAATTAATAATTGAAAGAAAATTGATGAAAAGATGAAGAGAAAGAAAAATGGAGAAGAACGGGTTTAGAGAAGTTGGAGGACGGTTTCCAAAGGGATTTAGGAATAGTTTCTCTTTTATAAACTAGAAGTTTAGAAGTGAATATAAATATAAAATTTATGATTTTTGACATTAATCTTCTTTTTCATATATATATATAAATATATATATATATATATATATTAATATATTAAAGTTGGTGAGGAGGGCTATGGCTTTGACACATAGACAAACATAGATTAAAGCTTCATTTGTGTGAAGCCACATCATCACTATCCTAAATGTGTGTGACTTTTGATATTCTCATTATTAGCTAATACTATTAGCTCAAAATAATAGCTATGATATGAGTTAACTATTACTATTAGTTAACTATTACAATTAATAGTAATAGTTAAATATTATAGTTACTATATAAGTTAACTATTACTATTAATAGTAATACTTAACTATAATAGTTATTATAGTTACTATTAATAGTATTAGTTAACTATAATAGTTACTATACAAGTTAACTATTACTATTAATAGTAATACTTAACTATAATAGCTACTATAGTAGTTAACTATTACTATTAATAGTATTACTTAACTATAATAGTTACTATAGTAGTTAACTATTACTATTAATAGTATTAGTCAACTATAATAATTACTATAATAATTACTATAATATATAACTATTACTATTAATAGTATAATTAACAATAATAGTTACTATACAAGTTAACTATAATGGTTACTTTATAAATTAACTATTACTATTAATAGTATTAGTTAATCATAACAGTTATAATATATAATATATGTTAATTTTTACTATTAATAGTATTAGTTAATCATAGTAGTATAGGTTAACATTATTATTAATAGTATTAGTTAATTATAATAGTTACTATAAATATTAATATGTATTATTAATAGTATTAGTTATTGATATTATTATATAGATTAATTTTTACTATTAATGGTTTTAGTTAAGATGATGTTTACTATTTTAGTTAACTATAATTAAAAAATTATTTTTCATATACAAGTATTTATATTATAAAAAACTGTTATGCTACTTTATTAAATAAAAATATAAAAAGAGTAAAATGCAAAAAAATTAGCAAATTAGTTACCCGTGCAGAGCACGGGTTACCCACTAGTAAAAATAAAAACCGACAATTATTTCGCGATGGAGGAGGAGACATTATGATTTATGCCACTCGAGCTTTCCTTGGTTTAAATTAATATTGTTTTATCACAAAATAAATATCGTATTTTACTTTTTAATTCTTTAAAAAAAAAAAATCTTTAAACATTTTTACATACACAATGATAAAATTGCATTGAAAGTTTTTAATAATTTATAGATATAATATTTGTTTTGATACGATTTAAAAAATAGGAAATATGATGAGACGGATGGAGTATAAACGAAAAATTGTGTTCATTGTAAATGTTTGACATTTGATAGTTCATGTAACAATTATTATACGTCACCCAAACTGTATATTATCATCAAAGCACTGTATATTATCATCCCAAAAATATTTATTGAAAGTAAGTGTATCATTTTTTAAGGAATAAGTGTCTCATAACTAATTAATGAAATAGTTTCAATTTAATTTTATTATGGTATAAAAATATACAACCAAACAAATAATATTTATAATAAATATTATCAAATCACCTATGGTACTTATTATTACAAACAAAGAGAGTAATATTGAAAAATAGAAATAATCCAGGCTATATTCAATTATTCATCATACACTATCTGTTGTCTCTTTAAAAGTGGATTTTTTTTTTCCATTTTTGGGTAGTCTGTATTCAATTAATCCTAGTAATAAATAGATACATTAAGTAAAGAAAATGTCCCATTTAGCTTATGTTTTTGTTGATTGTTCCCTTCTTAAGACAGCAAATGAGACATAAATGGCTGGGAAATAATAAAGTTACAAAAAATGACTACAAAATATGGCTTACAAAATGAGGTGTCATAATTGTAACCTTCTTTTGTAAGCCTAGCATTGCCCTAAATGGCTACACTACATTGGTTTGCTATCCCATTTGTGTCTTAAAAAAATAATTTTATAAAAATATTCTCGTGGTGTACATTATGATAAAGGTGTCTATCGCAATTTTAATGTACTCCTTCCAAAAATTAATATTCAAATTTACTTTTTAAGTGTTTGGATTATTTTATTTACTTATTTATTTTTGAACCATTTTGAAGAAATAATCCTGTCGGTACTCGTATTACTTTTCTTTATTTATAAAACAATGAGCTCAGTTCAACGAAAATATTAAACGAATGAGTTGGCGATATTATTTTGGAGTAATGCTAGGGGCACAAAATAAGCTCACAAAATCTTTCTCACATAATAAGGCGACGATATTTTATTGGTTGCGTTGATAATGGACCCACCACACTCTACTTAAAAACACCAATAAAGTCATTACACCTAAAATTTTGTGATTTTTTTGTGCCCCTATTATTATTCATTATTTTGAAGGCCTATGAACAGATGTAAGCATGCTTAAATTTTAGAGAAAATTACCTCCTAATCCCTGAGTATTATTGAATCTACGTATTAGGACAAGCATATTTTTAATTTACCTCTTAGTCCTAAAAAATATTTTATGTAACCATATAGTCCTTTAGTGTATTAACTACACCCCTCCCCTCCCCTACTCTCTCTTATTCACACACCCAGATATTTTCTCTCTCTCTCTCTCTCTCTCTCTCTCTCTCTTCTCTCTCTCACCGGTGACCCCTCACCTTCCCAATCTCCGGCGACCTATCCCTTCCTCCGACCACCTCCCTCCATCGTCTCCGGCCAACCCACCCTTCCCCAACCTCCGACCACCTTCCCCCAGCCCCTTTCTTCCTCACCGCCGGCGACCTTTCTCTCACTACTTCCTCTCTCTACACTAACCCCCTTCGGCGACCTCCCTTCCCCTCCCCCTCCAATAGCCGGTCAACCCCTTCCCCTCCGACCACCCCTCACATCCCTCGCCTCCGGCCGACCCAATCAATCCCACCCTTCGCCTAACCCCGGCGACCTGCAACTCATTCTCCGTCACCGGCTACCCCCTACACTACACTGCCGACCACTGTGCTTCCCCTCCTCCGGCGACCTCCCTCACCATTACCGTCCCAATCTCCGTCACCGGCTACCCCCTACTCCGCCTCCGACCAGATCTGACTAGATCCGAATATCTCCCTTCACATTGAACAACTCCGGTGATCCCATTCCACCGTCAGTGACCCTTTCCTTCCACCTGCGGCGACTCACTCCGGCGAAAGTAACTCAGTTTTGTTGTAGAAATTGGTGCAATTTACACATGCAGTTGACTGGGAGCAAAGTAAATTCACAGCAATGGCAAAATTATGCTGCTGTTTATCAACTTTAGGTGAACAAGAATTTTTGCAATAATTTCTCTCTAGATCTTTTTTTTCTTCAGTTATTTACTTGAATTGAATTAATGATCTTGGTTTGTTCATCTTTTGAAATCATCAATTAATTTTATATAAATTTTCTTACTTCAGTTCCAGTACGCCGTGTGATTTCTACTGATCCTTGCAATTTTATTTTTTTTGAGAGGTTTTGTTTGTTTATTGATTTTTTTGTTGTGGATTTGCTGATTTTTGGTGGAATTTAGTTGGAGAATTTGAATTATTAAGTAGAAATTTTGACTTTATGATGTAAATTAATATTCCCCTGTAGGTTGACTTTGAGTTCAAACTGTTAGATTTAGTTTTGGTGTTAATGTTAGTAAATTCCATTTGTTGTAGAATTATGATTTGTTTACTTAAAAAATAGTAATTTTTTTTTGAAAAATGTGAATTTGTTCTTGGAACAAGTGCTAACTTGTTTTTAGAACAAGTGCGAACTTGTTATTGGAACAATTGCGAACTTACAATTGCGAACTTACAATTGTGAACTTACAATTGCGAACTTATAATTGCGATCTTACAATTGCGAACTTACAACTATGAACTTGTTCTTGCGAACTTACAACTATGAACTTGTTCTTTAAAAAAATAGTATTTTTTTTTAAGTTGGTCGTATTCTTTGTAATTGATAACTGAGAACTTACTGATAAGTTCTAAGTTGTTTTGGTCACCGGAGTTGTTCATGTTCTTAGTAGCTCAGTTGTTTGGTCGCCGGAGTTGATGGTCACCAGAGTTGTTCATGTTTTTAGTAGTTTAGTTGACAACTGAGAACTTACTGATAAGTTCTCAACTGTTTGGTCGCCGGAGTTGGTGGTCGCCGGAGTTATTCATATTCTTAGTAGTTTATTTTACAACTGAGAACTTACTGAAAAGTTCTCAACTGTTTGGTCGCCGGAGTTGGTGATCACCGGAGTTGTTCATGTTCTTGGTAGTTTAGTTGATAACTGAGAACTTACTGATAAGTTCTCAGTTGTTTGGTCGCTGGAGTTTGTGGTCGCCGGAGTTGTTCGTGTTATTAGTAGTTTAGTTGACAACTGAGAACTTACTCAGTAAGTTCTCAACTGTTTGGTTGCTGGAAGGTCACTGAAGCTAAAAAATAATAATAATAATAAAAAATAATAAAAAAAAATAAAAAATTTTGCACCGGAGTGGTCGCCGGAAATGGTGGTCGCCGGAGTTGTTGACTGGAGAAGGTGGTGAGGGACAGCCTAAGGGGATAGTGGTTGGGGTGAAAGTAAAATGTTGAGAGGGTGTAGTTAGTAAAATGTTAAGGAAGATGTAGGCTAGGGACTACTCCCTCCGTCCTAGCTCACTTGAGACTTTTTGACCAAAACTGGTCAACTTAAGGTCGGTTTGACCAACACTTTATAGAAATATTTATGATCCGAACAAAAATTAAAAAAATGTAAAATGACCTCCATTAAAAATCCTCTCAATAACAATTTTTAAAAAGTTTTTTGGAACATAAATATTTCTATAAAGTGTTGGTCAAACCGACCTTAAGTTGACCAGTTTTGATCAAAAAGTCTCAAGTGAGCTGGGACGGAGGGAGTATATGGTTAGCTAAAATATTCCTTGTCCTAAGAAGTAAATAAAATAATATTGAGAAATTATATGGTAAATGCCCCTAAATTTTAAGAATAAAAGTGGTTAGTTAGTAGAATCCAAATAGGAGTATTATAAGTGGTTCCACTTCCACCATAATCTGACTCCATGAAAGAGAAGGTAAAGCTAGTGAGTCCGTTGGAAGAAAGTGACTTCACAACAAAGTTAATGCTCCCTCATTCTCAAAATAATCTTCTCATTTGACTATTTATTTTTTTTAATGATATGAACACTCGTTTCACTAGTCATGTTTTGTTTATACAATTGTAAGCTTAAATTGTAGAAATGAGAAGAACTTTCTATAACAATGAAAAATGGCAAATAAAAATATCATTTTGGAAGGAAAGGAGTGTTATATGACAGCATGAGTTAGATCATCATCAATCTAAATTTTCGAACACTTTTTAGGCAATTTGTAGATGAGTGGGGATATAAACATTCACATATTTGGTAAGGACACCCACCGTATTATTATCACGAAAATGTCATCCTCAAAAAAATATCACGAAAATGTCATCCTGAAAAAAAAAAAAAGAAAAAAAAAAAAAAGACAACTTGATCCCTATGATCACCTGGTGTTTATGACCACATTCACATCCAACTTCCAAGCACTGGTCGTAACCAGCACATTATATTTCACTGTCGACCTCCGCCTCACTCTCCGGCGAGAGACTGAACAAACTAACAGGATGACGTAGCGGAAGACTTGATAGAGATTAACTACTGTATTTCGCTCGAGAAATCCAGCAATCAATCGACAATTTTCACTCGAGAAAATTGAAAGAAAATGATCAATATCATAAAACGGCATAAACTGCCTCTTCAAACCCTAAAACAAAGTATATAAAGTCTGGGAAAACCCTACTCGAAAATAAAACCCTAAAACATAAAATGATGAAAATGTCCAAAATACGGTAAAGCTGATAGAAAACTTCAGAAGGCCGTTTGAGGCCTTTAGAAGCGTTTTTTTGGCCTTTTTACGGGCCTCTCAGGGGGGCAAGCCCGATGACTTTTGTTCCTTTCGAAAAGACGATCGTTTTGATATGCTGTGCGTCCCGTAACTCCTCCGGAATCAAAAGTTATGCCCATTCCCGTGTTGTCGCTCAAACGACTCCAAAAACGACTCCGCAATTATGTCCGCATCACCGGAGTATTCCCAAAGTTGTCCAGATAAAGGTGGGTGACCAAAGAAATAGTCCGACCTCAATTAAAAGTTGTAAATGTATATTGCTTGAGATCGACAATAAAGGTCAAGAACAAACTTATTATAGTATAGTTTATAGTTTCCTTAACTAACTAGAATAGCTTGGAGAATACGCTCTCTTGTATAAATACCAAAGTAGATCATTAATACTATTTGAGTTCTTCATGATTAATTCTCTCTCTTACATATGTATTATTGACTCCGACTATCTCTCCTCACACATCATTCTTCAATCCATTCATTACAATTTCTACTCATTTGAGATGCAATTCACTAAGCGGCTCAAAGAAGCATATGATGAGCCCCCTTCTTTCAAAGCCATCCTACTTTTCTCACTCATCTCCATCACTCTTTTTCTTACCCCACTATCAACCTCCATCACTTCCCTTATTCCTTTCTCTATCACTTCCGCCTTGATCACCTTACTATTATTTTGTTGATTATAATCCAAACTTATCTCAACTCCCAACCCTAGTTCCTTAACCAATTGGTACGCGTCTATTTGTTGTTCCGCATATAACAGCCACGTCGCTATCGGAACCCCGCACCAAATGCTCTCCAAGATCGAGTTCCAACCGCAGTGCGACACGAACCCTCTGATGGCCTTGTGTGATAGTACGACCATTTGTGGGGCCCACCCTATTACTTTTCCTATCCTTGTTGTATGGTCTATGAATCCGTTTGGCAGAACCTCACTGACATCTTCGTATTCGACTGGAAATCCTTTTACGCCGGCTGTTGGTGGCTTGCGTAGGGACCACAGAAACCTACAACCGCTGCGGTCTAATGCAATAGCTATCTCTTTCACCTGATCCAGTGGCAAAGCCAAAATATTTTTGAAGTGGGTGAAAATCGATTAAAAAAAATAATGTTTTTAATGTATTTTTTATTTTATTCTTTAAAATTAAAAAGTGTACCTGATCGTCATTGAAGAACCCCCTAGACCCAAAGCACAAGAACACTACTGACGACTCCGGCTGACCGTCCAGCCACTTCAAAACCTCCTTCTCCGGGGGCACCGGTTGCGCCGTCTTTAGCATGGGCCCCACCGCATATACCGGTGGTGTCTGAGAATCATAAGATCCGAGCGCATGAGATTCCAGCTCCAAAAACGTATTGACGATTATGCCCTTTGCCTCTCTATACTTCCTCGCATACCGCACAAACCTATTAGTCCAATACCCTTTATCCATCAACACCAACGGCAAAACGCTTGGCGCCACAGGAGTACCATAACTCGGAATGACCAACTCAGTATCCGAGTCTCTCAACTCAGACACGTCCCGGCCGAACTCATCATGGAGAGTCTGTAAATGAAGCATGAGGCCGAGAAACGCAGCGTTAGAAGTAAAGAAAACAAAACTAGGAACCCCAAACTCCTTACCCACATCAATCATGGACGTGCAGAACATGTCCACCACAAACGCAGCGAGTCGACTCGTTTTCGACTCGCTGCTACTCAGTTTCCGGACGGTGTCCCGGACGTGAGGCTTGTGGAGCTCGATTACGATGTCGGCCAAGTCGCCGGGAGTGGTGTAATTCCAGTCGGGGTTGAAATCGAGGTGGGGAAGAGGGAGGAAGGTGATTCGGGATGAACAAGGAGTGGAAATTGAATGGGTGTAAGTGGTTCCGATTGGATCAGTTGGGAGGTTCATGACGAGGACGGAGACGGAGAGATGATGGAAGCGTTGGAGCATGAAATTGGCTAACTCCACCGCCTGTCCGATGTGTCCCATTAATGGGGACGGAATGAACACCAGTTCTAACTTCTCCATTGATTTGAATTTGAATTGAAACTTCAGGTTTACTTCAAGAAAGGTAATATAACAAGAGAAACAAAATGAAAAGATAATGAGATTTAAAATATACTCCTCCGTCCTATAATGTAATATATGTTCACCCGCTTATTTGCACGGAGATAAGAAATTGTGGAAGTGATGTAGTGTTGTGAGTATAAAAGTAAAGTAAGAGAGAAAATGAATGGGAGGGAATAATAAGTTTATTGGTATTGTGAGTATAAAAGTAAGTAGGAGAGAATGAATGGGAGGAATAGTAAAGATTATTTGCTATTTTAAGAAGTAGACATATAATCTAGGACATACTAAAAAGGAAATGTGGATACATACTCCGGCACGGAGGGAGTAATTGTTAGAGAGTACTAAATGTAAAGTAGAAGAGAGAAAATAATAAGTGCTACCTCCGTCCCATGAGTCTTACCTCTCAAATGCATGGAGATTAAGAAATGATGGAAGTAAGTGTAAAAGTAAAGTAAGAGAGAGAATGAGTGGGAGAGAATAGTAAGTTGATTGGTGTTGTGAGTATAAAGGTAAAGTATGAGAGAGAATGAGTGAGATGAATAGTAAAGATTCCTTGCCATTTTAAGAATGAAACTCTTACTCTGGGACGTACCAAAATAGAAAGTACTCCCTCCGTACCGGAGTAAGAGTCCTACCCCACATTTGCACGCTTATTAATAAATATTGGAAGTGATGTAAATGTTGTGAGTGTAAAAGTAAAGTAGGAGAGAGAATGAGTGGGAGAGAATAGTGAATTGATTGGTGTTGTGAGTATAAAAGTAAAATAGGAGAGAGAATGAGTGGGGTGAATAGTAAAGATTCTTTGTCATTTTAAGAATATGACTCTTACCCTGGGACGTACCAAAATGGAAAGTAAGACTCTTATTTTGGGACGGAGGGAGTATGGCTTTTATTTTGGGACGAAGTGAGTATGAAATAATAATAGATAATTGTTATGAGTATGACAATTTTATTTTATTAAATAAATAAAATATTATAGAAAATTGAAGTAATGTGATTGATTTGTTAATAGAACGCTTAAAAAAAGATTGTGTTTTTATTATGAGATGACGGGATTATTTATTGGGCAATGCTAAGGGCATAAAAAAAGTTTACAAAATGATGGATACATAGTGAGGTGACGATATTTTATTGGTTGCATCGGTTGTGAACCCGACACACTTTAATTAAAAGCACCAATAAAAATCATGACACCTCATTTTATAATTCAAATTTTATGAATATTTTTGTGACTTTATATTTACCCATATTTTATCTAATATTCTTGAGTTGGGTTAGGTTAGGTCGTCCATGTCCGTGTTTTGTCTTCTTTTTCTTGGTTAAATAGTCTACTACGGCGTATTAATTATTGCTATGTTTCTATTCTATAATTTTGGATGGCATCTATATGTACGTCAAAGTTTGAATTTCTCACTGCCCAAGTAAATTTTCACTTTTAAAATCAATTACAATACTTATTTATTTTCATTTATTTACTGATTAATATAAGTAAACTTTAATTAAATATTATTTTGTGTCCCAGCGACATCTTGAGCAGGTTTAAGTCTCTCCGTCGAACCCCCTGCTGGCTAGAAATGTATTAGGTGGTTAAGGATTTCAGAAAAAAAAAAAAAAAAAAAGGATGGGGAAAATAATGCCTGAGCTCAAGCTAGCCGAGACTCAAGTAATTTCTTGAAGTTTTGGAGTTGCACAGTTGTGAGCCTATTTAAGAAAACACGGAATACAATTAAAAAGCCGTGTTGTGCGCTAAGTACGGGTTTACTCACTTCATTTCCTTCCGTTCCAAAATGATGTTCACATTTGACTATTCAAACTTTTTAAGGATATCAACACTTGCTACACTAGTCATGTTTTATTTAAGCACTTTTAAGCCTAAATTGTAGAAATAGAAATAACCTTTTTTTTTTTTACAATGAAAAGTGGCAAATAGGAAGATCATTTTGGGACGGAGAGAGTACTTCTTTTCTCCTAGGGTTGTCATCATAAGTTCAATTACTCAAGAAAAAGAGATTTGTAATTTAAGATCTATAGTTTGCACATTCACGAATTTTGTGATCAAAAGTCGTGCACTAGATTAGTGTGATCGATCTTTGCAATATGTGATTCTCCATTGATAAAAATATTATATTTATTCGCCTGTGGACGTGGACGTAGCCAAGTTGGTGAAATATATATATATATATATATTTGTGATTATTTTTTGTGTTTGCCGTCATTATTGTTTTGCTTTTGCTCTAACATGAGATGTATTGAAACCGAGATGTGGCTGGTGTCAAAAATCTTGAATATGAAACCCTATTGGAATTGGTGTAATGGAAAACCGATTGGTATAAAAGCAAAAAAATATGAGACATTATACTTCAAACCATTCATTACAATTTCCACTCATTTTTTACATCGAAAAAAATAATTGCACTCATCATAGAAAAAAAAGGCACTCCATAAATATCGGAGGCTCACCTCAAATATCAATAGATTTTTGTTTCTTAATCTACAACAACGACAATTACGATCTTACTCTTGAAATATTCTGATTCTACTCTAAGTAAAACTTGAACACTGCCTCAGTTTGACATTTAAGAAACTTCATCAGATAATATAATTCTTGGAGCACTCGATATACTAGGGAATCTGGGATGACGAGGAAAAGCTTATCAAACATTTCAAAATCCACGAAAAATCTTTGCGTAGTAAAAACAATAGCATTCTTTTCATTGTGGAATAATATGAGATTTTGCCGCAATTACAAGATGGAAAAAGCAACAAACAAACAAACATACATGCATACGCACTTAACAAAAGAGAGAAAACAACAGCTTCTTAGCGATTGAGAGAAATTTATTATACGACAAAGACAATTTCTACTCATTTAAGATATCTACTAAGCGGCCCAAAGAAGCATATGATGACCCCCCCGTCTTTCAAAGTCATCCTACTTTTCTCACTCATCTCCATCACCCTCTTTCTTACCACGCTATCAACCTGCATCACTTCCCTTATTCCCTTCTCTATCATTTCCGCCTTGATCACCTTAGTATTCATATGCCGTAAATCATAATCCAAACTTATCTCAACCCCCAACCCTAGTTCCTTAACCAATTGATACGCGTCTATTTGTTGTTCCGCGTATAACAGCCACGTCGCTATTGGGAACCCGCACCAAATACTCTCCAAGATCGAGTTCCAACCGCAGTGCGACACGAACCCTCCGACTGCCTTGTGCGACAGTACCGCCGTTTGTGGGGCCCACCCTATTACTTTCCCTATTCCTTCTGTACGGTCTATGAATCCTTCTGGCAAAACCTCGTTGACATCCTCGTAATCAACAGGAAATCCTTTTGTGTCGGGTGCCGGTGGCTTGCGAAGGGACCACAAGAACCTACAACCGCTGCGCTCTAGTGCAATAGCTATCTCTTTCACCTAATTCAGTGACCAAGCCGTCAAGTTACTTGAACAATAAAAAACTGTAGTAACATATAGAAATGTGGCACAGAGAGATCAAAATATACTCTCGCAGTCCCACTTAGACCATGTCCAATAATCCAACCCCCTAAAAATATTCAACTATCTTAATATCACGACACCTCATCTTCTCTCTCCATCCACTTAATCATTCAACTACACTCTCAACTACCCCTCCCACAATAAGCTAGTTTAGTTTAAAATTCAACTCCTCCCAACTCATCATTCTATACCCATCACTTTTTATTTTATTTACAATATTTATTTTTTATAATTAAAAAAATAATAATAATAATAATAATTTATTACTAAAATAAATTATTATTATTATTATTTTTATTTATAAATTTGAGAATTTTTTTATTTTTTTTTAATTCACACTTAATAAAAAAAGGATAATTAAGGAATTTTTAAAGAGAAAAGAGGGTTTTTTTTTTCGGTGTTCAAATTAAATGAAACTTACATCAATTTATAGAGGGAAAAAAATGATAAATTTTTGGTGATTTATTTTTTTATAAAAAAATAATTTACTATGAAATAATTGAGCTAAAAAATTTGGATAAAAAACCTCTCCGAAAAAAAAGAAAAAAAAAAGCTGGAAACAAAAAAGGAAAAAAAAAAAAAAAAAGGGGGGAAAGCAGCAGCTACTCTCCGGCTTGGGATGTGAGCTGCACTCTCCAAGTGCTGGCCACTCCCAAGCCGACACGTGTCTATTCGGGCCCCACAAAAAATCCTTCAACCTAATTGAGCTTATTCAACCCCTCCCCTTCAACCCCCTCCTCTCAACCCCTTTATTGCACACACTCAACTAGTTTAATCCCTCTCAACCCCCTCCTCAACTACCTTATTGGACATGGCCTTATATTTGTCACATACTCACATATGACATTTTAGGTCAGTATAAGTGAGTTTGACCCAACATTAATATTAACTTAGTCACCCTAATGACCATTTAAATGTTATTATTGTAAATGATTAAATAATTTATCAACGAGAAATTTTAAAACTTCATTATAATAATATATTGATATTAAAATTTTGTTAAAAAAAATTAAACAACAAAATAAAAATTAGCCAATATAAACAAAACAGAGGGACTATATATATAAATTTAATTCCACCGTTAATAAAGGGGTAAAAATTGATAAAAAATAATGTTTTAGGCTTTTTTTCAAAAAAAAAAAAAAATATTCCCTCCGTCCCAGAGTATGTTCACTTTTCTTTTTTTGTCCGTCTCAAAATATTTGTCCACTTCCAAAAATGACAAAGAATCTTTACAATTCCCCCCCCCTCATTCTCTCTCCTACTTTACTTTTATAATCACAGCACCAATCAACTTACTATTCTCTCCAACTCATTATCTCTCATACTTTACTTGTCATACTAACAACACTTACGTCACTTCCATCATAATATTTTAAAAATTAATTAAAAAAGGTACCTGATCTTCATTAAAGCATCCCCTAGACCCGAAGCACAAGAACACTACTGACGACTCCGGCTGACCGTCCAGCCACTTCAAAACCTCGTTCTCCGGAGGCACCGGTTGCGCAGTCTTCAGCATAGGTCCCACTGCGTAGACAGGTGTAAAGGAATATAATTCCGTAACCTTTCATTATGCGTGATACAAAGATTATATACAAAAACCCTATCCTCCTTTCTCGGATCTGATCATAATCTCTATCTCTAAATAAGTTATTTACTACCTATTTTAGTGCTATACAAATCACACCATATATATTCAAAATATCCTACATATCTTGCTATACTCTATCATACCCCCGCAGTCAAAGCGGGAGGAGAACGTACGCTTAGACTGTCCCGAAAATCATCGAAAAGTACGCGCGGAAGACCTTTGGTAAAGATGTCAGCAATCTGATAACGAGACGGGACATGAAGTACACGAACTTGGCCTTTCTCAACCTTTTCACGAACAAACAATATATCGAGCTCAATATGTTTTGTTCGTTGGTGTTGAACCGGATTGCCTGATAAATAGATCGCACTGATGTTATCACAATACACCACAGTGGCCTTGGAAAGAGGCAGTCGAAGCTCAAGGAGGAGGTTCCGAAGCCAACAGGATTCGGCCACGACGTTGGCAACGCCGCGATATTCGGCTTCGGCACTAGATCGAGATAAGGTAGGTTGTCGTTTAGAAGACCAAGAGATTAAATTATCACCAAGGAAAACACAATATCCGGAGGTAGATCGGCGAGTAACCGGACAGCCCCCCCAATCGGCGTCCGTGTAAGCTGTGAGGGAAGTGCAGGAGGACTTGGAGAGATGGAGGCCAAGAGCAATAGTGCCACGAAGATACCTCAATATCCGTTTAAGAGCAGCCATGTGGTCAACTCGCGGATCATGCATATGAAGGCAGATTTGCTGAACAGCGTAACTAATGTCGGGACGGGTGAATGTCAAATATTGCAGTGCTCCAGCTAGACTGCGATAGTATGTCGGGTTATCATAAACCGGACCCGAATTGTTCATCTTGGACTTAGTGTCAACCGGAGTGTGAGACGGCTTACAAGATGTCATCCCTGCCCGTTCTAGAAGTTCTTCGGCATATGTGCGCTGACTTAAGAATAACCCGTCCTCAGAATGAGTCACAGCAATGCCAAGAAAATAATGTAATTGTCCAAGGTCCTTCATCGCAAATTCAGATGCAAGAGTGGAGATGATATGCCTGCGAAGTTGGTCAGAAGAAGACACAAGTATGATATCATCCACATATAATAGCAGATAGGCAGTGTGAGGACCGGAGTTATACACAAACAGGGAGTGATCAGAACGGCTGTGATGAAAACCCATAGAGAAGACAAAATCAGCAAAACGTTTATACCAGGCACGGGGAGCCTGTTTTAGGCCATAAAGTGATTTCTTGAGCAAGCAGATATGATCCGGAAACTGAGAGTCGCGAAAACCTATAGGTTGGTGCATAAAAACTGTCTCCTGTAACTCACCATGGAGAAACGCATTTTTGACATCCAACTGATGGATAGACCAGGAATTCGCGAGAGCAATGCTAAGAACAGTGCGGATAGTAGCGGGTTTGACAACCGGGCTAAAGGTATCTGCACAATCAACTCCCACCTGTTGTGACCTGCCATCACCTACAAGACGGGCCTTATGCCGCTCAAAAGAACCATCAGACCGTTTTTTATGAGAAAATATCCACATACAACGAATAATATTCACATTAGGGGGACGGGGTACAAGAACCCACGTCTTATTTTTAATTAAAGCATCATATTCATCATCCATAGCTGCTTTCCAATTGGGGTCGGATAAAGCCAATTTAGGATTGGAAGGAATTGGAGAGGGGGAGGAGGAAGAATATAAATTAAAAGTATGCTTAGGCTTGACAATACCACTCATGCTACGAGTAGTCATGGTGCGTTGTATATGTGGAGGAGAAAGATGGGCAGGGCCTAAGGGTGTGCTAGACTGAGGAGAGTTGGGCTGGGAAGAAGGCCCAGAGGGAGTGATACGAGATGGACTAGGAGGAGAGTTTAAGGAAGATGGGCCAGACGGAGAAGCAGGCCCAGTAGAGAGTGTCCGGATAGATTGCTGAGAGGCCGAAGGTGAGGGGCTTTGCGCCTGGGCCAGTGGGGTCCCAGGAAGAGAGGTATTGGGCCGAGTGGGATGAAGGCCTGCTGTAGGAGCCGGGACTGTCGGGCTAAGAGGAAAAAATAAGTGAGGGAAGGGCTGGTCCGATGTGGGAGGAGAAGAAGATTGGGAACCAGTGGATGGTGTTGTTTGTGTTGCAAATGGGAAAGAGTGCTCATTGAAAACCACATGCCTAGAGATAAGAATCTTACGGGTGGAGAGATCATAACACTTAAATCCTCTATGATTTTGGGGTACCCCAGGAAAACACATGGCGTGGAGCGGGGTTGAAGTTTGTGTATGGTAGTGGACGGAAGGAGAGGAAAACATAGGCACCCAAAAACCCGTAATTGAGCAAATGATGGATCTCGGAGATATAGACATTGTGTGGGAGATTGATTCATGAGACCTTTATTGGGGAGGATGTTGAGGAGGTATGTGGCCATAGCCAAAGCATGATGCCAAAAAGAAAATGGTAAGGAAGCATGAGACAGAAGGGTGCGAACTAAATTATTGATAGTTCGGATTTTTCGTTCAGCCTTGCCATTTTGGGAAGAAGTGTATGGGCAAGAAAAACGGAATGAAATACCATTTTCTCGAAAAAAGGACTTAAATTGATCATTGTCAAACTCCCTCCCATTATCACATGAAAACATTTAATTGGACGTTCAAATTGAGTGGAAATAAATTTACTAAAAGCGAGAAATAGTGACGGAACGTCAGATTTCTTTCCAATAGGAAAAGTCCACAAAAAATTCGTAAAGTCATCCAAAAAGAAGAGATAATATTTGTGACCCGAAGTACTAGGGATTGGGGACGTCCATAAGTCACTATGCACAATATCAAATGGTAAAAGAGTAGTAGAGGTGGACGGAAAAAATTGCAACTTAACATGTTTCCCAAGAACACAAGAATCACAAAAACCATCAAACTTTGATGTCTTACAAGGAATAAAATTATTAATGCAAACGGAACGAAAAATAGGTGCTCCAGGATGACCTAAGCGATTATGCCATAAACGGGACCAATAGCAGAAAAAGTTGACGGAGGAGTGGTGGTGATGGGATAAAGATCGCCAGTGCTATCACATCTCATGAGAGGTACCCCCGTTCGAATATCCTTCACAGAGAAACCAAGGGGATCAAATTCAACACTAACATTATTATCGGTAGTGAAACGACGAACAGAAACAAGATTTTTTACTAATTTAGGGGCATGAAGAACATTAGATAGTTTTAGGGGAGGATGGGGAGGGGGTAAAGTGGCTTGTCCGTACCCAGCAATAGGAACTAAAGAACCATCACCAACAATAATGGATTTTTGACAGTTGCTTAAATTAAAATAAGACGAGAGATTACCTGACGACCCCGTCATATGTGAAGTGGCACCGGTGTCCATATAAGCATTGCTGTCGGGCACATTGAGAGACATAGTATGCATGGCCGCTTCAATATCCGTAGGCATATACTGAGAAGAAGTAGATCCAGTGCTGGAATAATCTGTTGGACCCAAACTTGAATAGGCCTGGACTGGTTTCTGACCCAAAATGCCATTTGGGCTGGAGGGTGGACGGGCCCATGAAGTGGTTGGATATGGGCAAGGTGGGGCAGCCCATTGAGGAGGAGTCCAACCTTGTGGAGAACCTGCTGAAGAAGGCCACCATGGGCCGGTCTGGTATCCCTGAGACTGCCTATAGTTTCCAGACTGTGAATTCCCACGGCCACGACCTTGAGACCTGTTACCCCCATCTTGACTCCGACGATTGTTGTTGTAGCGGTTCCCCTGATGATTCCCTTGATTACTGTTCCGGCGACCATTGTTACCATTGCCACGACCACCACTGTTCTGTGCCCTATGACCCGAAGATTGGCCACCACCTGCCTGCGGATGTCGGTTCTCATCAAAAATTCCTGTCGATGCCACCATGGCGGATGGGGATGCCATGGCAGTCACACTAGCTTGCTTCGCCTTACGAGACTCTTCCATAATCAACCTGGAGCGGGCTTCATAAAAAGTCGGTAGTGGATTACTCTGCTGAATAATAGTTGCAACACCATCATAATTGTCATTCAAGCCGGCAATCATCTGGAGGACCATTCGATTGTTGGAGACAGGGGCATCAACATTCGCCAATTGATCAGCAAGGGTCTTGAGTTCCTTACAATAGTCAGAAATCGAAGAGAAATTATCCAATAGGACTTGAGAGAATTGATTCTCAAGTTGGACAGTACGGGAGTGCTTGTTATCGAGAAAAATCCCAGCCAATCGGTTCCATGTTTGCATAGCAGTTGAGCCGGGCTCAAGAACAGTCTGTAAGAGATCAGGGGAGATCGTCCCAAAGATCCACTGAAGAACGAGTTTGTCCAGCCGCCGCCATAGATCTTCCTCTGCGGCAGTTCGCTCCGCCGCTTTACCCTTCTCGTCGGTCGTCGGAGGAACGATGTGATCAAGCACAAGAAAAACTTCGCAATGGATGCGAAAAAGCTCCGCCCAAGAAACATATTTGCCACTTTCGGGTTCGAGAGTGACGGGAATAAAGTTCTTAATATTCCCAACCGTAAAGGCCGCGTGTATAGGAGTAGTCATGGTAAAAGCAAAAGGAAGAAAAGAAGAGGGAAGTAAAGAAAGAGGAGGAGGGAGGCGGCCTAGTTACAGGTTTAACCAAGCTGCTGGTACCATAAAGGAATATAATTCCGTAACCTTTCATTATGCGTGATACAAAGATTATATACAAAAACCCTATCCTCCTTTCTCGGATCTGATCATAATCTCTATCTCTAAATAAGTTATTTACTACCTATTTTAGTGCTATACAAATCACACCATATATATTCAAAATATCCTACATATCTTGCTATACTCTATCAAGGTGGCGTCTGAGAATCATAAGATCCGAGCGCATGAGATTCCAGCTCCAAAAAAGTATTGACGATTATGCCCTTCGCCTCTCTATACTTCCTTGCATAACGCAGAAACCTGTTAGTCCAATACCATTGGTCCATCAACACCAACGGCAAAACGCTCGGCGCCAAAGCGGTAGCATAACTCGGAATGATCAACTCAGTATCCGAGTTTTTCAACTCGGACACATCCCGGCCGAACTCGTCATGGAGAGTCTGTAAATGAAGCATGAGGCCGAGAAACGCAGCGTTAGAAGTAAAGAAAACAAAACTAGGAACCCCAAATTCCTTACCCACGTCAATCATGGACGTACAGAACATGTCCACGACAAAACCAGCGAGTCGACTCGTTTTCGACTCGCTACTCAGTTTCCGAACGGTGTCCCGGACGTGAGGCTTGTGGAGTTCAATTACGATGTCGGCCAAGTTGCCGGGAGTGGTGTAATTCCAGTCGGGTTGAAATCGAGGTCGGGAAGTGGGATGAAGCGGATTCGAGATGAACAAGGAGTGGAAATTGATTGGGTGTAAGTGGTTCCGATGGAATCGGTCGGGAGGTTGATGACTAGGACGGAGACGGAGAGATGATCGAAGCGTTGGAGCATGAAATTGGCTAACTCCACCGCCTGTCCGATGTGTCCCATTAATGGGGTCGGAATGAAAACCAGTTCTAACTTCTCCATTACTTTTGAGTGAAGTGAAATTCCAGGTTAACTGCAACAAGGATAATGTACTTATAGGGAGGTTGTTATAATATTAACGAACTATTTCCTCCGTCCCCCGATTATTTAAAGTTCTTACTTTGGTTTTTAGTCTATCACGATTTAAGGTATTACTTTACTTTGCTTTACTTTACTTTATTATTTAAAATGGAAAATGAGACCCACTTGTCATTCTCACAATAAAAACTCCCTACCAACTTTATATCTCCTACTTTCTCTTATTTACTTTTTCATACTCACAACATTTACTTTTTCTTAATCTCCGTATAAAGTCAAACTAAGAACCTTAGTTCGGGACAGAGGGAGTACTTTACTTTGACATTGCATGTTTCTTAATCTCCATGTAAAGTCAAACTAAAAACCTTAGTTAGGGACAGAGGGAGTACTTTACTTTGACATTGCATGGGGATTAAGACAAAGTAAATGTTGTGAGTGTGAAAATTAAAGTAACAAAGAGAAAGTTGGTAGGGAGTTTTTGTTGTGATAATGACAAGTGGGTCCCATGGTCCATTTTAGGTAATAAATCAACTAAGAACCTTAGTCTGAGACAAACCAAAAAAGAAAGTAAGAACCTTAGTCTGGTACGGAGGGAGTATGAACCTTATGATGGTACTGAGGGAGTAATATACTCTCTCCTTCTCATAATAATAATAATAATAATAATAAGACATAAAATGGAGAGAGAAAATTACTAAGAAATAATTGTTGCGAATGTAAAAAGTACTTCCCATCCCACCTCACTTGACTCTTAAGAGGTGGACACACGAATTAAAAAATAATAATTTATGTGTAGTAGAAAATGAAGAGTAAGAATGAGTATGGTAAATAGTAGTGTAGGTTGAATAAGCTGAGTGGATTACTCTTTCCGTCGCAAATTAGTATTTCCTCTGTTTCAGAATACAAGTTTACCCTTCTATTTGTACGGAGATTAAGAAATGGTGGAACTGATATAAGTGTTGTAAGTATAAAGTAGAGTGGAAGAGAGAATGAGTGGGGGATAATAGTTAGTTGATTGGTGTTGTGAGTATAAAAGTACAGTAAAAGAAAGAATGAGTATGAGGAATAGTAAATATTCTTTGTCGTTTTTTGAAGATGACATATACTCTAGAACGAACTAAAAAATAAAGTTGGATCTATACTCTAGGATGGAGGGAGTAATGTTTAGTAAAATTGAATGCGCGAAGATTAAGAATATAGTATGTTTGAAAAATAAGTGATGTGAGTGAGTAATAGAGAGAAAATGAGGAAGAAAATAATAAGTGGATAGTTGTTTTGAGTGGATAAAAGAGAAAATTAAATATTTCAGATAAATATCATTAATATGAAATGTCCCAAAAGAAATAAATAACCATTAAGTTAATTTAAGACAAAATGAGAATTTTATTTAATCATTCTTGGGTTGGGTGTATTTTTGGGTTAATTGCAATTTAGACCCTGAAGTACCATACCATCCTTCCAAGCGAACCCCGATATGTTTTTCTTGTCAAATCAGGTCTTGAGGTAGTTTATTTTCGCCAGTTAGGGCCTTTTTGGCGGATTTCATTAGAAAGTCAATTAAAAGGCATGTGCCATGCACGTGACTAACGGAATTGGGTGACTTTGAATTGATATTAGCTATTAAAGGGCCTAATGAAAATTCTAAATTCAAAAGGGCTAAAATAAAAACAATTATCAAAATTTTAAAATAAATATTATTAAAAAAAACATTGGATATAAATAAGTAATTACTTCATTAATTATTATATTAATATTGTAAAATAATTTTTATTTCCAAATTTTATGTGAGGAATATAAATAATAAAAAAAAACACTATAATGATTTAAAAATGAAACAAAAAATATAGAGATAGTACTATATTTTAATTAAATATGGAGCATTTCTTTGTGAGGAATATAATTAATTTTTATTTTCATTTTTTTATTAATATCTATATATAAGCATTACTCCCTCCGTCCCATCCAAATTAGGATTTTCTCTCCCGACACGAGGATTAAGGAATAATAGTATTATATTGTGAAAAGTGATAATGAAATTGAATTAAGAGATTTAACATTTATGATTAAGCACTAATCATTTACCTAAAACTGTCCAAATATAAAATTTGAGTACAGTCAAATTTGTTAATGAAATTCAAAATACAAATTTTAAATTTCAACCAAATTATCATCACCATTTCTCTCCACCGTTACTACCACCGGCCACCACACCACCGCACCGCCACCCCCTAGAGCCATGCCAAACACCGGCCAAACACCGCCACATGAACACACATAGATTATACACACAAGCAAACCAGAAATCAAAAATCGAAACTTCAAAAATCAAAAATAAAAAAAATCAAGATTTTGGGGGAGAAACCCCCTCCATGCTCCAAACGAAACCCAGAACCCAAAATTCTTTCTTGTCAAAACCACACCGGCAACCCTTCCCACTCCACCATTGCAATTCTTTTAAAATCCCCAATTTTTATGAACGAATTCATCAATAATTCATTAGGATTGGGCACAAAGACAAGGATGAAATGCAGCTTGTAGAAGAATGGGGGTTTGGTTTGAGTTTTAGAACAAGGACGGAGAAATCCCCTCTTCACGATCGCCGTTGTCATCCCTCACCCTCACGATCGCCGTCGTCGTCCCTCATCGCCGGCTACAGATCAGATGAATCAGAGAGATGAACGGAGAAATCGATTGCCGGTGCCGGAATCCAGATCGGCGTTTTATCTCAAATTAGGGCTACAGCGTATGAGCAACGAGGAAAGAGGGAGATGCGGCGTGTGTGTGACGAACGAACGGCGGGGAGAGCTTTGGCAGTGGGAGGCGCCGTCGCTGGCAGGCTGGAGAGAGAGAGAGAGAGAGAGAGAGGAGAGAGAGAGAGAGAGTGTGTGTGTGTGTGTGTGTGTGTGTGACGGAGGAGGAAGAAAGGGGATATAGTTTTTTTTTTCTTCCATCACTTGTTTTTTGAAGATGTCATTTATAACCCCTTAATAGCTAATATCAATTCAAAGTCACCCAATTCCGTTAGTCACGTGCATGACACATGCCTTTTAACTGACTTTCTAACGAAATCCGTCAAAAAGGCCCTAACTGGCGAAAATAAATTACCTCAAGACCCGATTTGACAAGAAAAATATATCGGGGTTCGCTTGGAATGGTGGTATGGTACTTCAGGGTCTAAATTGCAATTAACCCTTTTTTTTTTTTTTTTTTTTGAAAGCAAGGGTTGGGTTAGTTTGTCCCTGACTCCATGTGACTGTTTGCTTTTAATAATTGTCTTCTTTTTCTTGGTGAAGCATTCGATTAATTATTGCTCTGTTTCAATATTCTGTTTCAATATTTTTAGAAGGCATCTATATGCGTCAAAGTTTGAATTTTCCACTGCCCAAGTAAAGTTTCATTTCAATTTCATAATAAATCTAAATACTTCATCATGCTAATTTTGTAAGTGAATTTTAATTAAATATTGATATCAATTTAATTATTTTAACAAAACTTTTAAAAAATATTATTGATCTATGACTAAGTAATTTATTAATAACAATTTCAAAAATTAAAATAATAATTAAACATATACTTAATATTTATTAACATTTAATTAAATTCACTTATTTTAACCAATATTACCAATGCAAATCTAGATATATATATATTAAAGTTGGCCAAAAGAGCTATGGTATTGACATGTGGACAAACAATGGAGAAAGCTTGCATTTGGAGAAGCCACATCAACAACATACTAATAAATAAGTGACTTTTCATTTTCTTTTCATTAGCTAATACTATTAGCTAATAATAATAGTTACTAAAAAGGGTAACTATAATAGTTAACTATTATAGTAACTATTACTATTATTAGTAATAGTTGACTATAATAGTTAACCATTATAGTTAACTATTACTCTTATTAGTAATAGTTACTATTATAGTTAACTATATTAGTTAACTATTACTATTAATAGTATTAGTTAACAATATTAGTTACAATACAAGTTAAATATTACTATTAATAGTATTAGTTAACTATAATAATTTCTATTATAGTTAACTATATTAGTTAAATATTACTACTAATAGTATTAGTTACTACTATATTAGTTAACTATTACTATTAATATTAGTTAACTATAATAGTTACTATATAGCTAATTATTATTATTAATAGTATTAGTTAACCATAATAGTTACTTTATAAGTTATTTTTTACTATTAATAGTATTGGTTAACTATAATAGGCTACATACATTAACTATTATTATTATTATTAGTATTAGTTGATTATAATAGTTATTATATAAGTTAGATTATTAATTTTTAATATTAATTAATCATAATAGTTACTATATCAATTAACTATTACCATTAATAATATTATTTTATTATAATAATTATTATAATAATTATTATTATATAGACTAATCATTGCTATTAATATATATATATTAACTATTACTATCAATGGTATTAATTATTTATAATAGTTATTATAATAATAGTAATCATATAGATTAATTTTTATTATTAATAGTATTAGTTAAAATGATGATTACTATATCAGTTAACTATAGTTAAAAGACATAGTATTGGTTTCCGTGCAGAGCACGGGTTACCCGCTAGTGTATCAAGATATTACTCGTGAGACTGAAAGTCTGAAAGAGTATTTATTTTAACAGAGGTAACATCAGTTAGTGAATATATTTTGATTACAATTGGAGGATAATAATGATAATATTGATTTAAATTCTACTTACTATCTCTATCTTACTTTCTCTCTCCCACTCAACTATCTACACTCACAACACATTAATTTTTTCAATTTTTTCTTAAATAATGTGCCCAACCCAAAATTTGTAAGTTAAAAAGGGACGGAGGGAGTAAGTGATACTCCCCCCCTCCCATAACCATGTGCACAAAATGAGTTTTGCACGAGAATTAAGGGATGAATAGTAGTTGGTAGTTGTTGTGAGTGTGAAAAGTGAAGTAGGCGAAAGAAAGTGGGGTAGGGAATAGTAGTTTGATTGGTGTTGTGAGTGTAAAAGTAAAGTATGAGAGAGAATGAGTGAGATGAATAGTAAAGATCCTTTGTCATTTTAAGAAAGTGTGACTTATCAATGTGACACCCAAAATGACAATTTGTACACATAATTATGGGACGGAGGGAGTATACTGGTTCTAAAAATGACTGAGCTTATGGAAAGCCGCTACTCTCTCCGTCCCAAACTAAACTTTTCATTTTTTTTTTCATTTTGGATGTCTTATTAAAAACTCACACTCACCTATAAAGAAAAAAATTCCATTCACTTTCTCTCTCATTCTCACTCACAACAAAAAACTATTCACTTGCTACAGAGTATTTTCTACCCCACTTTCTTTCTCCTTTCCATTCACACCACCTTGTTTTTAATATGTTTTTTCTGTTTTTAACATTCTATAAAAAACATATGAAAAATTTGTTTTGAAACGGTGGGACCAAGGAGTATTTCCAAAGTGAAGATAACAGTCATGTTGAGATTCCAATTGTGTCCATTAGTCCAGATCAAGGTTCAAAAAGCGCTAGGCGTCGCAGCAGGGCCTAGCGCCTAGCGGGGTCTAAGCGGATTTAGGCGGGACCGAGAACTCAGAAATAGTTATAGGCCTGTTTGTCGCGGCTGATGGATGATGACTTATGGTTGAATGACTTATGGCTTATTGTCATAATATTGTTTGTTTTGGTTGATTTGAAAATGCTTATGAGCTGTCTTAATATAATTGTGTCTGTTTGTTGAAAAAGCTAAAAAATGGTTGAATATAATACAAATACCAAAATACTCCTCATATATAAATAAACACATAATAATTATAATATAATATAATTGTATAACTATTATTATCTAATTATAATTATTTAATTGTTATAATTATTAATGATTATATATTCATAATAATCACAATTATAAAAAAATTAATATTATATATAATTTTATTAAGTATATATTAATAATGATAAAATAATATTAATAATATGATGATTATATAATATTAATAATATAATTATAGTAATAATAATAATATAATAATAATTTTTAATAATTTTTATTATTATTAATTTTATAATGATAATAATAACACAATTGTAATAATAATATATTTATGATTATATAATGATAATAATATAATTATAAAATAAAAAAATTATTATTATTATTATTATTTTCTTATTATTATTATGTAACTAACTTATATAAATCATATATAGAAAAAGAAGAGTATTATTGATTTACCAAAAGTGATGAAACTTCCATATTTTCAATAAGCCAAGAAAAGCATAATTTTTCTAGCTTTTTAGCTTTTACTTATTTATGCTTTGAGGGAGTTGTACTTGACTTATTGGCTTTTAACTTATAAGTGAAAACAAACACTACTAAAATAGCTTATTTTAAGTCAAAAGCCATAAGTCAACCTAAATAAGTGAAAACAAATAGGCACATTAGGCGGGACTTAGGTGTTTCATGAACGCCTAACGTATAGGTGGGGCCTAAGCGGCCTAGACGGGGTCTTTTAAAACACTGGTCCAGATTAGAAGCATTCATGAGAAAGCTGGCAAGCATAGTATTATTGGTTTTGGAACCACTAAATAAATAACAAGGAGAAAGAAAGAAAAAATGTAGCCCAAAGCCTCAGGCGAAATGCTATTTCTTTATCCTTCCATGTCCAACCAAAACTAGCTGTAGTTTGTAAAGCTATGCCGAAGACAGAGAAAACCATCACGTGTTTTGTTCAGTATCGACATATCAAAAGATATCAAAAGATAGTTCTTACCTTTTTTATTAATTTTTGTGATCTCTCTTTAATCGTAAAGATTTTTTCTCCTTCTTTGTAGGAAGGAGATAGACTTCAAGGAAAATTTGTTAGTTAAGAAATAGAGATTGTAATTGTGTATATAATAATCCGACTTGTACCATGGAATTCGACGAGAGAGAGAGAGAGAGAGGACAAAACTTAGTGCCCGACGGTCTCACACGTGAAACGGATCTTGTTGAGATAGTAAATGGTTTGTCTCCTATGCGCAGGGTGGGGGCAGACCCATTTTCTCTCTAGTCGAGATTCGTCTCATGTGTGAGACCGTCTCCCGCAAGACCTCCTCCTCCTCGAGAGAGAGGGATGTCCTCCAAGAACAATATTGGTTTCCAATTTGGTATTAGAGCTTCCGATTAAAAACAATGACCACCGAAAGAAGTGTACGAAGATCACCTTGAGTCAATTAGTTTCGTTGCTGGCACTATCGTGAGAACTCGTGGTTCAAAGGGGAACGCAGAGACACGAGCAATGTGATGTACACTATGGGAGCGAAAAAAGGAAAGAGTGGGATGGGGTTTCTCTCCCTTTTGGCATAGCGAGCCCCCAGTGGGGGGCTCGCACGACGGGCTATACTACACTCTTTGTAAGAAGAAAGGGCATGAAGCGGACTCATGCTTCAAATTGATTGGCTACCCAAACTGGGTTTTGCAAAATCAGAAGGGCAGGAATGTTCAAACATTTATTCAGACATCGGGTGGAGTAATGAACAAAAAAACGCTCACTGCTAATCTGAGAAAGAGAAAGAGAGTGGAAGGGGAATGAGAAGGGAAGAAGATGGACGGGGTGGTTTGATAATGGCCCGAAGAAGATGAAGAAGAAGGGAAGAAAATGAAGGAGAAAGAGTGGGAATATGTTTTAATTTTCACATAAATTTCCTAATTTACCCCTCAATAGGTGACACAAGAGTGTTTAACGTCAAAATATTGACGGTGTTAGCAATAATGACCTTAGCTGCACAAAATGACCACTTGCGGTACTATACCTGCCATAAAAATGGCATTAGGTACCAAACGTGCACAAAGTGACCGATTGAGGTACTTTTTTTTACATTTCCCTAAATATTTAACGGGAGTTAATGTCCTTTTCACCTCCCCTGTAAAAAAAATATCATCTTTGTAACACCTATCAAATTTGACAATGTACCTTTCCGCACCACCACCACCACCACCAACCAACGCCATAAATGATAAACATTGAATAAAAACTCAGACACATACATGGACGCACATGCACATACCACACTTCCAGATTCACTTTTCTTCATTTTTGATCTTAATCTAGGCTTTGGTTCAAACGATCTGGAAAGGTATGGAGATAAGAGTGGCTGACATCGAAATGGGAATGAGAGGACCGAATCGAGCTCCTTCACCCAAATCTACACCAATTTCGAGGTGTGGCATTTGGTTTCTCAGGTGGGAGCAGAAGGGAGGGGGAGGAGTTGATGTGAACCTTGCCCAAACCGATAAGACCCAACGATCCCAATGGAACCCTAGATCGTTCTAATTGAAGAATCAATGATGAATTGATGGATACCTTGACTCAACGCCCCCAAGTGACGCAAACCAAGGACTTTTGGTGATGTGAGATGGAATGGTGGAACCAAGACCTCCGCTACCTATTGTAACGGCAACCTTGGACTAATAAATAACGCCACATTCGGGGATGGAAAACCGATTGATAAGTCGGGTAACGAGCGCCACAAGTTTACACTTGATAAAGAGAACACTCTCAAATTTTCATTAATCAAAGTTATATATCATGCATTTACAAATGAGAAAAATTAGCTATTTATAGCTTTTTTGAAACAACCCTCCAAGTTTAGGATAACAATGTAATAAATGAATGGATAAGATCAGGGGTGAGTTCACACTATATTTTCACATGTGAGAAATGTGAAACACTAAAAGGTTGTTTAATCTATAATGTGAACTCAATTAGTAGATGAATCTAGAGGCAAAATCTGAATTCCCGTCTATGAATACCACCCTTTAATAAATCAGCCAGAACTTCTTCTAGAAAACTCTGACTAAGGATTCGTTTGGTTTGGTATAAACTATACTTCCGTAGCTTTCTGAAACTATATATAAGCCTTATTTGGGTGTCTAAAATATTCCAGACGGCTTGTTAAATTTGGCCAATCTGGACAATGCTGAAAATACCGAACATGCTCAAAATACCAAAAAATGTTGGTGTATATGCCATAGGCATGTTATTTGGCACATTGTTTGACAATGTTTGTTATCACTTTTCATTTATATAAAGAGATGTTTTGGATTATTATTTGTTATTACATGTTTTGTTATAATAATCTCCGTCCCTAGTACTTATGAAGAACTAGTATAAGTTTAATTCGATGATCATGTGTATAGGATACAAGTTAAACTTATGGGTATGTGTTGGGGAACATATACTGGACATGGCCCAAAGATGAGGTTTATGTCATGGTCAAAATGTCATAATTAAACCTCTAATAGTTATATCATTGGAATCCTACGACGTGGGATTATTGCGATCTTTCACATAATGGAAATCATGTTTGACATATTCAAATGTCACTCTTAACCAAATGAATAAATGATATGATTGGCATGATCAAAGCTATGTAGGAAAGTGTAATAAGTTAAGATGAGATTTGTCCCTCTTTATGAGAGATGTCAGGCTTGGGCCCCTCAATGAATAGTATTGATGAAATGCATGGCCGTGCTCAAATGAATTGATGTGATCGATGTCATTTGTGTTATCAAAACTATTTGGGATCGAGAAAAGTATTGGGCATTGTAAGTTGACCATTGACCATGGCTTATGCTCAATGACATCGTGGACAAAAGGATTGTGATATGTTCTATGAAGGATAAACAAACTTTGACAAAGTTGTATCATTTGGGTAGTCATGATGGCCTGCTAGGGTCCGCTCATGATTTATGAGGACAAAATGTGTTTTGACTCATTGTCAACTTGATATAATCCTATGGGATCACACCCAATAGAATGAATTGTTAAAAAGACAAAAAGGCTGAATTTTGGTCTGGCACGACCGTGCCAGATAAAGAGCACGGCCGTGCCAATCGGCACGGCCATACAGATTATAAAGCACGACCGTGCCAATAATCGACCAAAGGCAAGGAACTGGCGGATTGATTGGCACGACCGTGCTAGTTTTAGGGCACGACCGTGCCAATGCTGTCTGGGCAGATTTCTTGCGGCTTAATTAAGTGACGGGATTTAGGTTTCCTAGGTCCTTAAGGGTTAAGGAATAGGACCTATATAAACATCTTTTCACCAGCCATTAATCATATGAAACCTAGTTGTTCGGAGAAACAATATTCTTGAACAAAGATTGAAAATCAAAGATCAAGAAAACAAAATCATATAGCCTATTTTGGATCTAGCAGTCTAGATCAAGAAGGAGTTCTTGATATCCGTTCGCGTGTGGATATCCATAGATGGTGATTGCTTAATCATCTTCTGTTCGTGTTCCTGCGATCGTGATTCAAAGAAGCGCGAAGAACAGAGATTGAAGATCTGAAAAATTTTAAAGCTCCATCACGGTTAGTATTCTAAATTCAACCTTGTATTAATTTAATCATCTTGAACGGATCTAGCCTTTTGGGTTTTATTTCGCTGCGCATAATTGTGCAAAACCCAATAAAAATAACATACCTAAAGACCATGGTTAGAGATAAAAATCCCTTTAAATAATTATAATTTATTGAATTTCCATATCTCTTGGTTTTTTCCCAACCATGCTCGCATCAGGTGTATAGGAGAAAAGGGAGGGGAGATGAAATTTTCTCGCATTAGGCGTATAGGAGAAAAAGAAGGGATTTGAAATTTTAAATGAGTTTATGGTGGTTGGTGGCGGTGGGAATGAAGGGGTGGTAGTGCGGTGGTGGGTTGGGAGTGGGGGAGGTGCGATTGTTGTCGTGTTTGAAAGGGATGACGGAGGGGTTTATGAGGGAAGACATAAGTAACATAAAGTTAGTTTTCACTTAACATATTATTAGAATATTAACATTTCATTCAGCCTATTAGAAGTCTCGTTAGAATTTTTAACTCAGTTAGGCTACTTACAATGGTGGGTTGAATGGGGGTTTGAAAGAATTTAAGTTAGTTGAATGGGTATAAAGGGGAGTTGAAAGGGGGTTGAATTAAAATGGGGGTTGAAATAATTCAACCCGGTTGAGAGAAAGAAATGGGACCCATTCCTTGGACACGCGGCGGGCAACCAATGGGCCGACCTGGGCGCGTGCCACTCACCTCCCGACAAGGCGCGTGAGTCGGCCAGTTTTCGTTTTTTTTCTTTCTTTTCCTAATTTGGACACGTGTCATGCAACCATTGGTTCTTGAGATTTCCGAATTTATTTTTATCCCAATTATTTGAGCTCAATTATTTTTGAGATTGACAAATGTATTTGATTTGGATTTTATTAGGTGTCATTTGACAAATGTGTTTGATTTGGCTTTTCATATATGGGACCATTCAGTGGCTTAGATAAACAAATTTAACATGTTTTAAAAGAATATCTACAGTTACACTTCTCCATGATTCTTTTAATCTAGTAGTTACAAAAAAAAAAATCTCTTGTTCTTATATACTCACTCCGTCTCGGCACAAGTGACACCAACTTCTGGGACACGGAGATTAAGAAAAATGTAGATATGTGTGGTAGAAAATGAAGAGAGAGAATGTAAAAAGTCCATGGAATTTTTCTTGGACCAAGATGCCCTTATGCCCCACACGTTCTCTTCTCCATGTTCTTCTCCTTCTACGTGGCTTCCACAATAGTTTGGGGATTGATCCGCTACATCTGCAGTCTCTTTCCTCCACTACTCACTTTTTTTTTTCCACCCAAAATTTTAAAATGCTATATCTCAAAATCTACAAATCGAAAAAATTACCCGAAACCCTTATTTTAATCGTGTCGTCAAGACGAATCAAATAAGTACACTAACACACATAATTCAAATTTTAGATATACAATTTCATTTTTCTCTTGTAAAAATTTGAGAAAAGTATTTTTTATTTCTCAATTGATTTCACAGTTGTGTCATTTTTTTCATTTTTCTAGTTCAGCATAATTAGTATGACCCAGAATATCATGGCTAATCAACTTTTAAGGTGACGTGTCGTTCCTTACAAAACTCATTTACTAATGTTATGAAACTATGTGTTAACCCTTAATGAATGATATTAACTCATATCACAAAAGTTGTATACGAGGTATAAAATGGCCAAAATATATTGATAACCTACTAAGTTATCTATTAAAGGTGAAATATCATGGTTAATCAACTTTTAATGTGACGTGTACTCAATTACAAAACTCTTTAACTTGTGTTTCAAAACTATGTGTTAACCATTAATGTATGATATTAACTCATATCACAAACATTGTATACGAGGTATAAAATGGCCAAAATATATTGGTAACTTACTAAGTTATCAGTTAATGGTGAAATATCATGGTTAGTACCTCCAAATAATCCTATGGAATAAACCATGGGTAGGCCATGGTTAGAGCTGAAAATCCCTTTAAATAATTGTAATTTATTGAATGTCCATCTCTCTTGGTGTTTTCCCAACCATGCTCGCATCAGGTGTATAGGAGAAAAGGGAGGGGAGATGAAATTTTAAATGAGCTATGGTGGTCGGTGGCGGTGGGAATGAAGAGGTGGTAGTGCGGTGGTGGGTTAGGAGTGGGGGAGGTGCGATTGTTGTCGTGTTTGAAAGGGATGACGAAGAGGTTTGTGAGGGAAGGAATAAGTAACATAAAGTTAGTTTTCACATTAACATATTATTAGAATATTAACATTTCATTAAGCCTATTAGAAGTCTCGTTAGAATTTTTAACTCAGTTAGGCTACTTACAATGGTGGGTTGAATGGGGGTTTGAAATAGTTTAAGTTAGTTGAATGGGTGTAAAAGGGAGTTGAAAGGAGGTTGAATTTAAATGGGGGTTGAAATAATTCAACCCGGTTGAGAGAAAGAAATGAGACCCATTCCTTGGACACGCGGCGGGCAACCAATGGGCCGACCTGGGCGCGTGCCACCCACCGCCCGACAAGGCGCGTGAGTAGGCCGGTTTTCGTTTTTTTCCCTGATTGGGACACGTGTCATGCAACCATTGGTTCTTGAGATTTTCAGATTTATTTTCATCCCAATTATTTGAGCTCAATTATTTTATAGTAAATCATTTTTTTTAAAAAAATTTTCCCTCCAAAATTCATTTTTTCCTCTATAAATAAGTCCAAGTTTCATTTGATTTGGACACCGAAAAAAAATCTCCTTTTCTCAATATAAATTTCTCAATTATCCTTCATTAACCCTTATTTAAAAAAAATCAACATTGTTTTAGTGAAATTTTTTAATAATAATCGTCATTTCTCGTATTTCTTTAATTGCAATTACAAAAATTAATTAAGTGTGAAGTTTTTTTAATTATAAATAATAATAATTATTATTATTTTACTAATCATAAAAATAAAGAATATAAATAAAATAAAAGTGGTGGGGGTATAGGATGATGAGTTAGAACTTGGAAGGGAGTTGAATTAATTAAACCAAACCATTGTAGGGTGGTGATGTTCACTTTGGGCTTAAGCCCACAGAACCCGTTTGATCCCGTAAGTCAAAGTCCGTATGGCTTGGGTCCGTGAGCCCGTGGGCAAGCCCGTGTCCAAGCCCACCCTATTCTCGGTCTGGGCCGGATGGTGGAAATGATGCACGGGCCGGGCCAAATCCCGCGGATCTCTGGGTCCGTTTGGCCCGTGTCCGTTTGGCCATTTTTTTTTAATTGACTCACACTGCACTGTCTCAATCTCTGTACACAGTTTTGGACTCTCGGTCCTTGCTTTGATTGGGTTGCCAATTATTATGGGACGAAAGAACATACTCACTCTGTCCCGCTCGAATTAGAATTTTTGGTCAAGTAATATATACTTTGACCAATAATTTCAAGAAAAATAATGATGCTAATAAAATTTTTAAAATTGTTATTGTATCACGTTTAATACTAAACTAAATAACTATTTTAAGATTTTCATTAAGCTAATTATTTTTCTTTAAATTGTTGATTAACGTATAAATTATTTGACCAAAAATCCTAATTCGAGCGGGACAGAGGGAGTATGTATTTCAGCGTCAGTACTAACTACTAAATCAGTAATCACCCAGTTAAATTGGATTCTACAATTTATGAAGTGTAACTGTGTAAGGTATCAAATATGTTTTAAAAAAAAAAAAGTGACAAAATCCGTTTGGCCCGTGAACCTTTTGGTCCGGACCAAACGGATGGGCTGGACCCAACTGAACACGACGGGCCGGGCCGGGCTTTTATCCATCCGTGAGAAGGGCCGGACCGGTCAAGCCCGTTAAGCCCGCGGACATGAGCTAGGCCGGGCCGGGCCGGATAACCCGTTTGAACATCACCATTGTAGGGTGTTAAAGTGAAATGGTAGTTGAATTATTAGGTGAAATTGAGAGAAGATGATGTGGAGTGTTAAAGTGGTAGTTGAATGAGTTATGGTAGTTGAAACCAATAAAAAAAGTTAATTCCAATATTTGAAAACATATTAAAAAGGTTGGGATTTTTCAAATACTAATAGCTGAAGTACGTCACTAAGAGCATCCACAATGGGAACTTTTTATTTTTGTGAAATAGCTCTTTAGAGCTTTTTACCATTGTTAAATTCTTTAAAGAGCTATTTGGCTAAAGAATTGCTCTTTGTAGAAAGTGCTCTTTCATATAAGTTTTACATTAATACTCACTAACTCCCTAAGTAATGTCCCCAAAAGAGTGGCCCAGTGGTAAAGCCAAGCCCCACCCTCGGTGAGCGCTAGGGTTCGATCCCTCTCCTCGCCTCTTTATGGCGTGGACATTGTAAAAAAAAAAAAAAAAAAAAAAAAAAAAAAAACTTCCTAAGTAATGAAAGAGCTCTTGCCATTGTGAAAGTTTTGAAAAAGCTTTTTTATACTCCCTATGTTTTTCAAGTAAGTTGCAACATTTTGCCATTTAGGGCATTTCATTTAAGTTGCAACAATCAAAAAATGAAAGCTTTTTATTACTTTTATAATACTCTACTCATTCTCTCTTCCCATCAACCACTCATTATTCTCCACTCATTCTCTTTCATTCCCTACTTTTCTCTCTCTTCCTCACTATCTTTCATTATTAATTTAATATTAGTATTCTTAATTTTTCAACTTCAAAATGAATATTTCAACTTACTTGGAGCTAGTATAGTTTAAAATGATTTGGCATTTTGAAATTGTAAAAAAGCTTTCTAAAAACCAGCGGCGGCGATGGGTTTAGTGGCCGTTCCCGTCGCCCGTCGTCTAACCTTATGAGATTCAAACTCTCCACCGTCACTTTTTCTCTCCTCACCAAACGCAACACATCTCTCTCAATCAACCCATTCATGGCCTGCCCTTCCCTCACTCAAACCCTAACTTCTCTCCCCGAAGACGACGACAGCCTCTGCTCCAACATCCGGCCATCAGAGACGGAACGTCACGAGCAACCGGAAACTCAGGCTCGGAACGTCACGAGCAACCGGAAACTCAGGCTTCTTGGTTGGGTGGTCCGAACGGGTACTTGAATGGAGAATCGCGAATTGAGAGAGCCTGGGCTCATTGGAAGAAATTGGGGGAGCCAAAGCTGATTGTTGCGCCTATGGTTGATAATTCTGAGCTTCCGTTTCGATTGTTGTGTAGAAAATACGGTGCAGACGCCGCCTACACGCCTATGCTTCACGCTCGGATTTTCAGCGAGAATGAGAAGTATCGTTCTCAGGAATTCACTACTTGCAAGGTAAATTCTTTGAAGCGATTGATGTTAATTGGTGTTTAGGGAGAATGGGCAAATCCACATGTGTCAGAATTGTTAATTCAGTTTATCAGTTGATCATTATCATTGTTAAAGATTCATGTTAGTGATTTCTCTCATTGACTTCAAAATTTATCAATTCATGCGTGAGCTTTTGGAAGTGTTGCCGATCATTACATTTCTGAGTATGAGCTGAAAAGTTCCAATTATGATGTGTTTTTTGACATATAAGTTGCATTCTAGGCTTATGTTGTAATCTAATTCAAGATGCTTGTAAGCATTTGTTCTTGCATATTGTATTTACCACTATCCCCTTGTTCATCTACAATGGCAGGAAGATCGACCATTATTTATCCAATTTTGTGCAAATGACCCGGATACTTTACTGGAAGCAGCTCGCAGAGTGGAGCCATATTGTGATTATGTCGACATCAACTTGGGGTAATTGAATCTTGCAAGAAACCTGATCTTTATTTTGAGTTGGTTTTGGGGGAAACTAGTTCCTCCATAAGTTATAAAAAGTCCACTTTTTAACACTCAACTTTAAACCCTAAACCCTAAACCCTAACCCCTATAAAAACATGACTTTTTATAACTTAGGGAGAAACTAGTTTCCCCCAAAATTTTCTCCTTTATTTTTCCTTTCTAGTCCGTTATATTTCGTTTCATTTTTTAGCTTGTGCTAACTAATCACCTATTCACCAGAACCTGCTGGTGTAGCATGCCTTTAATTTTACTTATGCTTTGTAATCAATAAACACTTCTATTTGCAGTTGAATGTTGATTCTCTTAAGTTCACCAAAGATATATATGAAGGGTAGTTGAATTGATGATATTAATTGCTAGCTTGATTACTTATTTCCTCACACAAAGTGATGTTTATTCTAGTCATTAGACATGTAGCTCCAGAATGTTTTAGTTTATGCTCCACCTATTATCTTCATGTAAAGTAATTAACGTAATTTAGTTATTACCTAGTGACTTTGCCTTTTGTTGTGCTTTTAGTAAAAACTAAAGTAGCATATTCTTGAGTCTTGATTGCGACTAAACTAGTACCCTTGCAAATCTGAAGGCTTAAATGTTTTGTACATAATAACATAGTCCTATTAGATACAACTACCCACTGTCTTGTGCACGATAACGGTTGATGCCACCAACAAATATCTCTAATGCCACCAACTTTGTCTTGTGTATTCTGTCTTTTTTGTACATTTCATTTTTTGCATTTTTTTTTTGTTAAGAATTACTAATTGAAAAAGAAGTCCTATAAAAAAAAAACTAATTGAAAAAGAAGAGTCAGTTTGGGCAACTCATCTAAAAAGGCAGTTTTGCTAGTTGGTTCATTTTCCTTTCAGAAACATGTTTGTAACTGACATCATAATTACTGTTTACAAAACAGCCAATTGGTGCACCCATTTGGGCATTTCTTGTATAGCTTCAGGCTTTTCTAGAAAAGAGAAAGTGTCTCTCCCTTGACCGGACTGGACGCACACATGCTGACCCTTCTGCCTGCTGAGTGTTGAGATAGTAGACAAACTGTAGGCCATTATTTGCTGTTAAGAATTTTGCTATCGACTTTTGGGGGGTATGGTATATGTTCTGGATGTTAGATAAAGAAGATGATATTCGTAGATGGTACTTTCTCTTAGAAGTATCTTTGATCCTTCTGTTTTGTGATCTATGCGTTGCTCTGTTGATTATCTTTCATCTTTTTAATGTAAGGGTTTTAACTACACTAACTAAAAGATGAGTATTATATACTCCGTGCCATAATAAGTATCCCATGTTGACTTGTGTGAAATTTTCCTTCAATGCGCTCAACTGGTGCTCTAGTGATGTCAAATCAACGGAATGCATTCCCTCTTCAGTCTCACTTTTAGAAAGGGCATTATCAAAATTGGTTGAGAGAATTTTTCCATATCAGGAAAGTGGATGGTTATTATGCTACAGATTGAGTACTTCTGACCTTGATAGAAAGATCTTGGTCTATAGTATCCCCCCCCCCAACTTATCTCTTTATCTCCCTATCAGTACTTGTCCCTCTTCATAATTAATTAAGTCATTAGTTTGTTATTCACTTTTTCTGCAGATGTCCGCAGCGCATTGCTAGGCGAGGAAACTATGGAGCATTCCTTATGGACAAGCTTCCACTAGTCAAGTCTCTGGTTGAAAAACTAGCCCACAACCTTAACGTCCCAGTCTCCTGCAAAATCCGTGTCTTCCCAAACTTGCAAGACACTTTAAACTACGCAAAAATGCTAGAAGAAGCCGGGTGTGCATTACTAGCAGTACATGGCAGAACAAGAGATGAAAAAGACGGAAAAAGAATTAGAGCCAATTGGGATGCAATAAAAGCCGTTAAGAACTCCGTTAATATTCCAGTCCTCGCTAACGGGAATGTGCGACATATGGATGATGTCCGTAGTTGCTTAGAAGCAACTGGTGCTGATGGAGTAATTTCAGCAGAGTCACTTCTTGAAAACCCAGCCTTATTTGCTGGTTTTCGAACTCCTGAATGGGTATTGGAGAATGAAGAAGGGACGGAAGATGGAAAGCTTGATCAGGGAGATTTAGTGGTGGAGTATTTGAAGCTGTGTGAGGAATATCCGGTGCCTTGGAGAATTGTCCGTGCCCATTTTCATAAAATGTTGGGTGAATGGTTCAGGATCCATCCTCACGTAAGAGAAGAGCTTAATGCGCAAAATAAACTTAGTTTTGAGTTTCTTTATGGTTTGGTTGACCGACTCAGGGAGCTTGGCGTAAACATGCCCCTTTATGCGAAGAACAGACCTGAGGAGAGAGTATGTGTAAATGTGAATGGTGGATGAGTCCCTTTGCTCCAGATAGTGCACTGCAAACAGGCCAGTTTTCTTCTTTTTATTTAACAATTCATGTGATGAAATGTTGGAAACTCTTCTGACCTTTTATTACCTTATTGTGAGAATTGAGATCGGGAAACCCATTGGTAACAGATTAAACTTTTTACACTTTTTTTTTTTTTTTTAGTTCAGGAGAAATGTGTGATAATGTATTTGCAGACTAAAAGGGAATAACATGCGAGCGTACTGTGGCAATTGTAGCAATTTAAACTTGTTCTTTTATGTTTTTGTGTATTATTCTTTTCATCTTTTTTCCGTTTAGGTGTGTGAGCAAATGAATCTTGCTTATTATGGATCGTTTGAAGCCCGAGTCAGACGGCTACATGTGCACCAGCTCCAGCCAGGTAAGATTCAAAATTCTAAAGTAGCCCTTTTTAATTTTTAGATTTCATTAGGATAGACAATGAAGTAAGTAGTAAGAATCACAGAGTACGATTAAATTATTTTAACTATTTTTTTTAAATATGTATGAAAGTGGTTAGTTTTGCTTATAATGAACGAAGTAGTAAGAATCACAAAGATCAGTCAATTTAGTTGTTGCACCACCACCCATCAAGCTAAAGCAGCCCAACTCAAGAACTCTTTATCTCAAACCTTGTCCCAATACTATCCCTTCTCCGGTCCCAGATATAGCCTATGTGGATTGTAATGACGAGGGGTTGACTTTCTTGAAGTTCGTTGCGATGCCAGTTTGACCAAACTCATGCATATGCTCGAGTTGGAGTACCAACCAATAGATCGATTCTTCCCAAGTGGTACGGCCACGTCAGCGCGGGACCCACCTCACGAGTGTTGGGGTAGTCTAGGGTTGGTTCAACTCACTTATTTTTCTTGTGGAGGTATAGCTTTAGCTGTTTCCATGTCCCAGTCTACATTGTTAACTTTCATCGATCATTCGGCTCCAGTGTCACGATAACAAAACTCATCCGGCGAGGTATTCATTTCCGCCCATAAAGCCATATCTACTTCTTTCTCCGAGTATGTGATCGATAAAGGGTAAAACGTGGTCACCACACCAAGAAATTTGTGTTCCCAAACTCAAAATTAGCCGAGTTGAAGAACAACGTGAAGGACCAAAATCTTCAGACTCTATATCTCGAAAGTCTACCTTTCGAGATCCTTTGTCAAGAATCTCTCTTCGGATTCAAAGTCCGTCTCATCAGAGTTTATTTCTCAAGATTATTTCCCTTTAGAGTTTATCTTATGAACTTCTAACTCTTTAGATTATAACTCTTTAATGTCTGCATTTCTAGAGTTCATCTTTCAATAGATTCACCACAATGTATACTTCTTTTTAAGGATTCATTTGCAACCCAATAGTTCGCATTCTGGAAAGAGATCTATCAACTCGCAACTATTGTATGCACAATGAATTCTATTTACTGTTAATCACGTTTTAACTGTTTCTATTTACTTTCTAACATAGAAAATTAGGACCAAATAAGTTAACAACTTTGTCCTTTAATTGCATTTTTGTTCTTCTACACTACACAAGATGAACCATTTGCGATTCCATAGTTCTATTACTAGAACTTAAGTATTTCCTTTTGGGCTTTGGACTCTAAGGCCCCTAGGTCCAGATACAAATACAATTAAGGAAAGCTGAGATCACTAATTCCCCATACACCCCTCACTAGCACAAAAGATGCAATAAGACTAAAATGCCCTCATATCTCCTCCCACCCCTCACCAGCAAAAAGATGCAAGAAGACTAAAATGCCCTCATATCTCCTCCCATCCTTAATTTTTTGGTCAAATCCTAGTCAGCTCTGATAACTTACACATAATTAGATATAAGAGTAAAAAAAAATATTTTTTTCATTTTTTTAGGATTTTTTTTTATTATTTTGGTCAAACTCAGTCAAACCGCAGTCAAACTCTTATAACTAACACATAATTAACATATAAGAGTCAAAAAAAACTACTTTTTTCATTTTTTTAGAAAAAATATTAATAATATTTGGTCAAACTTGGTCAAACAGCAGTCAAACTCTTATAACTAACATATAAGAGTCAAAAATTTCACTTTTTTCCATTTTTTTACAAAAATAATAATTAATTTTTTGGTCAAACAGCAGTCAAATTCTTATAACTAACACATAAGAGTAAAAAAAATTCATTTTTTTCCATTTTTTTACAAAAATAATAATTAATTTTTTGGTCAAACTTGGTCAAACAGCAGTCAAACTCTTATAACTAACACATAAGAGTAAAAAAAAATCACTTTTTTCCATTTTTTTACAAAAAAATAATAAATTTTTTTGTCAAACTTGGTCAAACAGCAGTCAAACTCTTATAACTAACACATAATTATCATATAAGAGTTACAAAAATTACTTTTTTCATTTTTTACAAAAAATAATAAATTTTTTTAGTCAAATTTTGTCAAACTCGGTCAAACAACAGTCAAACTCTTATAACTAACACATAAGAGTAAAAAAATATCACTTTTTCCATTTTTTTTCCAAAAAAAAAAAATAATAATAACAAATTTTTTTGGTCAAATTTGGTCAAACTCTTATTACTTACACATAATTATCATATAAGAGTTACAAAAAATACTTTTTTCATTTTTTTACAAAAAAATTAATAATTTTTTTTGGTCAAATTTGGTCAAACAGCAGTCAAACTCTTATAACTGACACATAATTAACATATAAGAGTCGAAAGTCTTATGAACATGTTCACAAGACTAAAGTTTTATTTTAAGTTTTTCATAAGACTTTGCTCTTATGAATAATAATATGTATTATAAAAATAAAAAAAAACATTTTTTTCATTTTTTTAGGAAAGAAAAGGTTAGTCAAACTCGATCAAACTCCTATAACTAGTGTATAAGACCAAATTTTCTCTTATAACTGAAGTAGAAAAGTCATTTCTTCACTTTTTTTTTTCACAAATAAATTAAAAATAATAAAATTTATTATTCTTGACTATCATATTTGGTGAAAGAACAGTCAACTCTGATAACTAATACATAAGATATATCCACCTCTTATAATTAAGATATTATAAGAGGAAAAAATGTTCACTTTTTTTCCATTTTTGAGGAAAAAAAATAACATTATCTTATCAAACTCAGTCAAAGTCCTATAATTGACATATAAGACCAATTGGTCTTATAGGTCTTATAATATGAAAAAAGTTACTCTTATAAGATAAAAAATTGATTTTTAGTCTTATAAGAATCAATTTTCATATTATAAGAGTAACTTTACTGATCAATACTGTCACAACCATTTCAAATAGAATCTTCATATTGAAAACTGACTGTGCGAATTAACCCAAAAAAAACAAAAAAAAAAACAAACAAACAAACTTTATAGCAAAATCAATCACCGCCGGCCTTCTGCCTTCTGATAAACGTAGGTGAGTCCACACTTGCCGAACGTCCCGGCGCCGCACTCGGCGTTTGCAGATCTGAAAAAAAAAAGAACTCACACAAACAGAGAGAGAGAGAGAGAGAGAGAGAGAGAGAGAGAGAGAGAAATCAAGAGTAAAATCTGCAGATCTGAAAAAAAATCGGTCGAATTTGTAGATTTGTACTCAGATCCTTGGAGAAGTCGTGCTCGGAGTCTTGAAGATGCTGGAGGTAGTTGGCGGCGTTGGGGAGGGCTGCCGGTGTCGGAGAAGAAGAGACGGTGAGAGAGAAGATGAAGAGAGAGAGAGGCGGTGAGGACGAAGGTGTAAGGTCTCCGGCGGCCAGATCTAGAGAGATCGAAAAAGTGATGACGCCGTAGAAGGAGATCGGAGTGAGAGAATCGGAAGAGGAAAAGTCACCGGAGAAAATGAAGAAAACCGAAGGTGTCGGCGAAACTGGATGAGATCGTCGGAGACGGAGAAGAACAACGAGGCCCGACATGGTGGTCATGTTCGCCGGAGAAGATAAAGCGCCGGCGCTGGTGTGTGTGCGCGTCGTTTGTGTTTTCGTAGAGAGAGAGAGAGAACGCAGAATGGGTGGAGGGAGGGGAGGGGGGGGGGGTTTTGTTTGAGGGGTGGGGTTATTTTGGGTATTTAGTAATATATTTGACTGGTCAAAGAAGGCTAGGGGTGGCTAGGGGTGTGAGGGGAATTTGGATCTCGGCCTCTCCTTATGTGTAATAAAATCTGAAACTGGGGGCCCTTGAGGAATTTTTCCATTTCCTTTTACTTCAAATAATTAAATTCTTAAAGAATACTCCCTCCTCCGTCCCAGTAAAAGTGGTATTTTTGGTCAACTTGATTACACTTTCACCAATAATTAAAATAAGAAATAATTATCTTAATTATAATCTAAAAATTGTTATTTAAAACATTATCAATCGTGATACAATAACAATTTTAAAATTCTCATTAAGATTTTTTTTTTCTTCAAATTATTTGTTAAAGTGCAATCAATTTGACTAAAAGTGTCACTTGTAGTGGGACGTGGGACGGAGGGAGTATATCATTTCTTGCTTTGGCTTAGTATTTCTACCTGAGCCATATACCCCCACACTTGGGTATTCCTCCACACTTTAGTATTTATAAGGCACTGTTTATGAATACTTTATACAGTAATTCATAAGGTGTCTTATTTTTACTTTTGCGTGAGATCCAACTAATAATATGATTAATTGAAAACGATATTTCAAATATATTACTCCCTCCGGCCCGGCCCAAAATGATCTTCTCATTTACCATTTTTCATTGTCCTAAAAAGTTCTTCCCATTTTAACATTGTAGGCTTAAATGTGCATACACACAACATGGCTGGTGAAGCAAGTGTTCATCATGCCTTTAAAAAGTTGAATAGTCAAACGTGAAGATCATTTTGGGAGGGAGGGACTATGTTTGTTTAGATTGATTTTTGTTGTTTGGCATAATTTCATTGTCGTTCGGTTGTCATTCTTTGGATAACTATACTTTCACTCGTGTTCTTTTTCTTTGAACGACATCATTGGCTCATATTTGTCATAAACTCAAGAAAACGTTGTGTTCAAACACAAGATTCGACTTTTTTATTTGAGCGGTTTAATTTAATGTCTACATCTATTTTAATTGTTTTTGTATTACTCTTTTAGCTATAGTATTGTAGGGATAATATAATACAACTAGGCAGTAAAGTTAGATCTCGGAACAGATGTGTCACAAGATTTGAGAAACAAACTGATTTATAAATTTGCAAAAATAATGATGATGATGATGATGATGATGAGAATGCTCCTGAGATCACCCAGAAGAAGAAGGCAACTTCACACTTTCATCTCCAAACAAACCATTAAACCATCATCTCCAACTCCTTCCCATCTCAAAACTTACAATCTTTCACTAGTTGACCAAGTCAACTCTTTTGTTTACATCCCTGTTGTTTTCTTCTACCCAAATTACCCCCCTTCTAGTCATCAGACTAAAGCAGCCCAACTCAAGAACTCATTATCTCAAACATTGACTCAATTCTCTACCCCTTTTCCGGTAGACTTGGTGGGGCCTTTGTGGATTGTAACGATGCAGGGGTTGACTTTCTTGAAGTCCGTTCCGATGCCAATTTGACCAAACTCATGCATCAGCTCGAGTCGGAGTACAGACCGGTAGATCGATTCTTTTCGAGTGGTACGGCCACGTCAGCGCGGGACCCGCCTCCCGAGGGTTGGGGTAGTCTAGTCATGGTTCAACTCACTCACTTTTCTTGTGGAGGTATAGCTTTAGCCGTTTCCATATCCCATAAGATTGCACTCGTCTACTTTGTTAACTTTCATAAATCATTGGGCCGGAGTGACTCGATCACTAAACTCACGTGTAAATCATGAGAAGGTTAAAGGACCGGATCGTCCTTTCCTCACCCCCCATAAAGCCATATCTACTTCTTTTTCTGAATATGTGATCGATAAAGGGAAAAACGTAGTCACTAAGAAATTTGTGTTCTCAAACTCAAAACTAGCCTAATTGAAGAACAAGGTGAAGGGCCTAAACCTAAATCCTACTAGGATTGAGGTTCTCAACTCACTGCTCTATATATGTGCTGTGAATGCAGCAAAGGCTAATTTTTCACGACGGAGTTTAGTTAAGGGATTTGTTTTGACACAGGTCGTGAGCATGCGAAAGAGAATGGTCCCACCGTTGCCCGAAAACTATGTGGGAAATATGTGTTTAGGCATTGTCATACCAACCATGAATGATAGTATTATTGACTTAGGCCTGAATTCGCTCATTGCTCGGATCCAGGATGCTAAGATGAAACTAACGGGAGTAACGGAATCTCTGACGAATCAACTGGTAATGTAGTCAGTTGAGTTTAACGGGAACCTGACGAGTGAATATGAGGTGTATGGGTGTTCGAGTCTGTGCAAGTTTCCGACATACGAGGTTGATTTCGGGTGGGGAAAGCCCATTAGGGTGACTCAGCCGGGGTGTCCGACGAAAAATTTCTTTCTTTTGATGGATACACCAAGAGGGGATGGTATTGAAGCGCTTGTAGCTTTGGAAGAAGAAGACATGGCCATTTTTCAAAATGATGAGAAACTGCTTGCATTTGCTCTATATGGGCTGCTCTGATACTGCCTTTGACTACCATTTACCTGCAAGTAAGAATAGCTAAATTATGAGTTTATGGTACTGATGTAGGCTGCTATTTTCTTGGCATTTGCTATATGTGTCCTTTTTTTTTTCTTTTTTTTTTTTCCTGAACCAAACCAGTGGTATTCGATCATCACATTGAATGCTGCTTAAATGGTTCGAATTGGGTAGGACCATAAGGGCGGCAAAACTATACCAATTCTTTTTTCCTTTCTAAGTTGTTGTATTCTCAGCGCTTAAACCGGAAACCTGTATTTAAACTACAACACCCCTTACCTGGTGATTTAGGCGCTTGTTGCTCTTTGGTTATGTGAATTCGGAAAATTGAGCTATGAGTTTGTGAATACTTGTTAAATTGACAAGTTCAGAGGGTTTAGATGTCTTTTGCCTATCGTGAAACAAATGGTGTAGCAGATCGTTTAGCTAAAGTTACAGCAGCTGTAAATACTCAAGACCTGGCTTTTGCTCATACACCTCCTTTTGTTCTACAAGTAGATAGTAATGGGCTGCTGCATCCTAGACTTGTATCATCTTTTATTAACTTTGTTATGCTTGTAAAATAACAATATGCAGTTTGTAATGTATATATTCACTCCTTGTTTAAAATAAAAATAAAAATTGTACATCTAGTTATGTTACAAAGTATGCCAAGCCATTGCTTTCTAGTATCAAATTACATTTGTACCCTTAAATAAGGGTACAAATGATATTTTATTCATTAAAGGCAATTGTCATCGTGTAACAAACTCCTATTAAGTCTATTACAGATCTACTGCGTAGTCTAGTACGATTCCTTATTGGAGTTTCACCACGTCAGAACCTATTACAGCGAATGAAACTGCGTTTTCAGAAATCTCTCGTAGACATCCCGCGCCATCTGGTGGTCTCTTCCCATAGACGTCTTGCGCCATCTGGTAGTCATCTTGCCATAGACGTCCCGCGCCATCTGAATGATCACATGTAGAAGCCCCAGCCGCCCTCAGAGGGGCTAAGTAACAAAGGTTCTCCACTTGCTTCTAGAGGGAGGGAGTCGAACCTGCGACCTCCAACACCTTCCTCCCGCCTTACCAAAAGGAACGTCCTTTTCTATATAAAGAAATTTAAGATTCAACTTTTGTAAATTTTAGTAATAATGGTGTATGAAATTTTTAATATCTACTCTTTAAACTTTTAATTTTGAGAAAAGTTTTTGTTAAAAAATGTTGACAATAATTTTGCGGAACAATCATTAATTTTGGATATCTTTTCTTAAAAATGGTCATTCGTATGGGACAAAGGGAGAAGTACTGGTACATTGTGTGTGCTTGCGGTTCAAGTCTTATGATTCTAATGTCAGAGATGTGAAGCAGAACTGTATAGTAGTTCAAGTACATGAATTACAAAATTAATACATGTGTTACTCTATCCCAAATAAATGTTCATTTTTTTTTACTCTTAATCAATACATTTAATCTGCGTGAGATATCATATGCAACTAGACGAAGATATTGACAGAATCATGTTAAAACCTCCTTAATTGTTAATACAGTGAAAGTTTCAAAGCCATTACCAGACACAGAAAGGGATTTGAAAAGAAGTGACTGTGCCTCATTCAAATAATATTGTACACATTCAAATAATATTTTAAATTTGCTCACTGTTCTTGCCCTTTATCTTAAAATGAATATTCAGTTTTCATAAAAAAGTTTATAAAATTGCTATTGTTCTATAAGTGTAACTACAAAATTGTGAGCGTACTTTGTGTAATCCCCGGCCCTCCCCCTTTTAATTTATTTTGGACTTTTTAATTATTATTTGTGCCGAGTCATTAAAGAAGTATTGGACTTTAGTTATTAAGTCAAAATAGAAAAGCCCAAGTCTTTATTTTAATTGGAGAAGGAATCTTTTTTGGGTTAGGAGTTGAAAACCCTTTTACTATATAAATCTCTCTAGAATACCCTAGCCTCTTTATTGTCAATCAAGAAAAGAAAATCACAGGAAGAAGAGAGAGAGGCGGGGAGAGAGAGAACTCGGAAGAAGGAGGGAGAAAGAAGGGAAAAATGTGTTCATCGAAGGTACTCCCCAATCCCCCTCATCTTTTCTCTTTCATTGAATCACTACGTTTAATGATTTAGAACCCTAAGAATAATATGATCAATTAGGGTTTGGTTGATTAGGGTTTTAAGAATGAAGATGGTGTGTGTGTGTGTGTGTGTGTGCGTGCGTGCACTGTGCAGTGTGTGTTTGTGCGCAGTGTGTGCGTTGTGTGTGTGTGTGGGGTGTGCCGTGTGTGTAGGCTGTGTGTGTGTGTGCACAGTGTGTGTGTTGTGTGTGCATGTGTGCGTGTGGTTGTGTGTGCTGTAAATAGTGTGTGTAATTGAATGTTAGAAAATAATGATGGGAATTGAAGATGTAAAACAGTAGGGGTATTTTGGGTGAAACCCTAGGGGAAATTTGGTAAATTTAAATGGGTAGTATCTGAAACCCTAGAATGGTAGTTAACCATAGAAGGAGTTAAAAGAGATTAACTCGTAGGTTAATGAAATAAGTAAAGTATGTTGGGACGGAAAGTAAATAGTGATTACTTTGTCTAAGAGTATTATTTTGCATGACTGTAGATTCGTGCGCGTGGTTTTTCAAAGAGAAGTACGCAAGCCAAGGTAAGAGATTACGTTCCTAAGTATTTTGAATTTCATCTTTTGAAACATGATCCTCATATTCTTTCTAAAGTATATCTACCAAGTGGCCGGTAGTATTTGAACTCCTACGTTATGAACGTCTTTTGGAATGATCTTACCCTTGATATGTGTTGTTCAATAGGTATCTAAAGTGATTGAATTGTGTTATGTGTTCTTGTACCTTTGAACACTTGAATGAATATTGCTGTATCTAAATGAAACAGGTGCAGTTAGCTTTGTCTGATTGAAAAAGACTTAGCATGAATTAGTGATTGAAAATGACTAAATGAAATCTGTCTAGTTTGATTGAAAAGAACTTAGACAAATATGCTACTTGATGAAGTAGTTTAATGATTATGATCTAATTTAATAAGGGAGCACCCTGAAAAGGTGTAAGGTCTCTTATTCACTTAACGCCCTGAAAATGTGTAAACACCCTGAAAAGGTATATTGTTACTATGGAATTGACGAACCGGTAATAGTGCCACAACTTCTTTTAAGTATTCGTAACTGTATTTTGAGATTAGTACATTCAAGTTATTGATGATTAGCCTTTCATTGAAAGTATTGGTTGTCTCCGTTTTTTTCGGTCATCTCTTCTTAGTACCCGGAGAGATCCCGTATGAACTTACTGATCATTGTTCGCTCACCCCTTTCTTATATATTTTTCCCAGGTAAAGAGTAGAGAGAATGGATAGATCGCAAGGAAAGGCGGCGTTGATTTACTGAAGCGTTTAAGACGGTTATTTTATAGTTATTTCAAGAGCTAGAGGCATGTACTAGCCGTTATGTTTGAAAGATAGTTGTGCTTCCGCAGTATTTTGAATTGTGGTTAGATGGTACTAGCCGTTACATTAAATGATGAGTTTTGAATTTCCCTGATTTTGGGATAGTTATTATTTAAATTAAAGACTATTTATTATTGGAAAGTTTGGGGTGTTACACTTTGTTTCCGTTAATTTTACAACTGCATTACGATTTTTCGCTTCATTTTCTAACTTCACCTTATCAAACTTTCAAAAGTTAGCATTAACTTAACAAAATTAACGAAAAGAATTGAGGATTGTCTCCTTATTCGTAACATTGATAGAGGGACAGGCCGTTCCTAGTTTTTTTGGACTTGGGGCTAACTCATATAGGAAGCTCTGATGCAGTGCTGGAGCTAAAATATTTTTGAAAAGTACTTTTGTTTACCTAAATTGGTGCAAGATTTCATTTGTCACACTCTGATCTTCTATATATATATATATATATATATATATATATATATATATATATATATATATATATATATATTAAATGGGGTAGTTGCACCTATTCGCGAGGTTATATCTTTTTTTTTTAATAATTAAATGGGGCAACGGTTCCTTCTGCTCCTATCCACCGATCGTGAACTAGCTTGACTTAGCTATCCTGAGTGCCCTCCTATCACTAGAAAAAAACATTTTATTTTTAACATACTCTATAAAATTTGCAAATAAATAAATAATAATATTATAATATTAAGAATTAAATTGTCTTTTATAATAATGATATTTATAATTAAAAAATGGTGGGTGTGCATATCCTCGCTCTTATTTATACTACTTGGGTTGTAAAAATTTGAGATGAACTAAGTAGGGTTGAACTTATAACAATTGGAGGTGGGAATAACACTTTTATACAACAAAACATGACGTTCTGTTCTTAGTTTTTTCCAGCTAAAGGCAAAGAGGAAAAGAACTTAGAACGGTGATAGAAACTGGATTCGTGAATCAAACTTTGAAATTCTCGGTCAATTCCTCTCCAAACGGTCGACAAAATGAGCGAACGACAATACTCACAATCATTTCAAATTTTGAATTCTCCCATATTTCACATAAATTTTGCTACACTAGAAGAACTGAAGTAGAGTTGAACTGCAACGGTCGGAATTGATCGTGAATCAACTTTGAATTGTCGGTCAATTTCGATCTGCAACGGTCGAAATTGGGCAAGGATCATCCTCTCTTCTGAGTTTTTCAAATTCAAATTCTTCCCAACCCCCCCTCCAACATTAATTTTGCTACACAACAACCCTAAATCGCCCATGACACACCTCTCTGTCTTTCAGCCAAGTTAGTAGGAGTAGTGGTGGAGTAGGAGGTGGACACGTTGAAGCTCCGCCGTCTCTGCATTCTAGTTTGTGCTCCGGAAATGACGTCTGGTGGCCGGAACCGTTCCTCGCTCCATCGACCTCCTCAGCCGCTGTTCTCGCCCATTTCAGTCTATTCCAGGTCTCTCTCTCTCTCTCTCTCGCTCTCTCTCTATCTCTCCATAATCAATACTGAGTATATCTTCCCTCTCATTTTATAAGCATAATAAGATTGGTATTATTTCCATATATTAATTCACACAACTTTTGGTTATGTTTGTTTGTTGGGTAATTTGATTGACTCCTGTTCTATTGGTTTTAATTTAGCTAGCGATGGATTTTTTTTTTTTTTTTTTTTTTTTTTAATGTTATGATTGATTTTTTCAATAGCCAATCCCTAGATTTCTGATTAGTTTTTCAGGTGGTGTAAATTGTGGGAATTAGCCTTGTGAATTATCAAACTTAATATTTTGTGTTTGTGGTCCATTGTTTCTCAGCTTTGCATTGGTTTGCATGTTTTGAATTATCTTGATTGTGCCCTTTCTGTCTTCTGAATCTCATGCTCAACAGGTTCTGAGTTATGTGAATTTATTTGAAAGTTTTAGTGGCAAGATGTACTGAATATCGACAAAATTAACCTTATAATCTTGGATTACGTAAGTTGACTGGATGACCATAGTTTTGGTTGAAAAATGACAGCATGCTACGTATCATGACTAGGCCATGGGTATTTCTTCCCCCTTTGCATCTTATTTTTTGTACTCCAATTAATCTTCAGATGTGTTGAATATTGCTTGGTTGGCTGTTGAACTTTATGAATAAAGTTGAATTCATCATTTTGTTAGAGTCCGTAAAAAACAAGAACACATTACCCAGTTTAGTTGCTGCAGGTCGAATTCATTAATGATTCAACACATATGTCAATCATTCATTGTTTAATTACTTTGGTTATTGCTTGGTCTGCTTGTATTTTGTTTTTATTTTTTCTTTGCTGGACTCCTATCTTCTTTTATGTAACCTTTCATCTTTAACCTATTCATTTCTTTAGAGAGAGAGATTATATATGATGGTTTCTGCTCTCTATCATCAATCCATTTTTTGCAAATTAAGTTGACAAAAATTAACCTTTTAATCCTGAAAATTGACAAAATTAACATTTTTGGAAAGTCGGGCAAGTTGTCACATCAGCTGAATTATGTAAGTTGACTGGATGACCATAGTTTTGGTGTAATCTAATAAATCAGAGTTAATATATGTATGATTACTAGGAAGTTTGGCTGATGCGGTTTAAGATCTTTGTTGAGATTTGAATCTTATTCTTTCACTCTTATCCATGCTTGGGGGGTGGGTAAGGTACATCTACGAGTGGCGCTTGCTCTGATGAATGGGCTAAGTTTATTTCTTTTTGATTGTGTTGTCTAGGTAGATGACCAACTTACCGTTGAGGGCTTCCTGCATTCGGTTAGATTGGAAATATATGCTATTAACTTCAGGGTTGAGGAAGTAAGTAACCTTACTGATCGTTCTAAATCCTCTTTCTTGCTTCCTTATCAAAATTTCTTGCTCTACTGTAATGTTTTGAAATGCTTGTAATCTGCACCCAAATCCAATAATGTGTTTATCCATGGAAATCTAATACTGGTATGACTCGAGGTTTATACTACTTTAAATGCATAATGCTCCCTCTGTCCCGAAATGATCTTCCCACTTTTGTGTTGTTAATACGATGGTACTTTGAGCGATAAATTTAGTTTAATTTAATATGTATGTGTTTCTCTCTATGTGTGCAAACCAAATTCTGGGTTTGCCCTGGCAGCATCACACATTATCGCCTTTGCTTTTTGGCTGAATATTGGTCGCTTGTTATTTAATATCTTAATGCCCAGATGGAAAAGTCATCTTACTTGTTGTTTATTTATATAATTTGAACTTCATACATCATTTAGGGTTATGTTTTCATACCAAAATGTAGTAGTCCTACCCTCGCCTGTTCTGCTTGAAAGAGCCCAATGATTCTTTTTCAAATGTTCCTTTCAAATCATCTAGTTTCAGATATTATGAGCAAAAGTACTACTACCGCTGTCCCAAAAAGAATGTCCAGAAAATTTTCAAATTTACTCTTGATAAAGAGCGAATTTGAATTTTGTTTGACATTCATTTCGGGACGGAGGGATTATAATGCTCCAACCTGATCCATGCATGTATGAAACAAAACAAGTCAATACGAGAAACGATCTTGTTGCATTGGTTATTTACGAGGGTACTTAATATACCCGTCAAATTGTTGACTTTTACAAGAACAACTCCTTAATTCGACTGAAGGGACTATTTGTTAATGTATTTGCTATCACAACATGAAGGATGACATAGGGAAATATAATGGCTTGCTTTTCTCAGATGTGAAACACGAACTAGTTTGAGGTTTTAGGTATTCCATGTCATTTATTCCATGATGTGAAGAATGCAAATTTTAGATAAGCACTCGAGACTAGTGGTGTTGGATTCATGAAGATGGGGGATTCTCTTTGGAGAGAAGTGACGTAGTTTGAGGCGTTGTAAGTTAAGGAGGTGAGGAAGATAGATGGGTCAGGATATTGGGAAAACATGGTGTTAAATCATAACTCGTATGCATGCAGCTTCATTAATGATCAACATTGTTTTGAACTTTTCTGGTTTATATTTCAATTTATATCTGAGAGTTTGGTTATGTGAATGCTTGGGATTTTGAAATCTACTTCCCCAAGCTGAGCTCTAGTAGCTGAACTAGTTCAAACTCTCGAATTTTGTTGTGTAACTGGCCCTACACCTTCGACTGGCTCCTTGCTCAAGTTAGTAAGATGAATGAAGAGAAATATGAGAAGTGGGTTGGGTTGGGTTTCTTATAAATTATAACACTGCTGGTTGTTTATACTCCACATGATTGTTTGTTTAATTCTTATTATTAATTATTATTTTATCTGGTTGAGCCCAAATGCTTATTTCTTTCTCACAAGATGACCTTCACATTTTATTTGGCTGTGCTGAATTCTACACCAAATTACGTGTGTAAGCCAATTCACGTTTAGAACATGAACTACTTACATGGACATATTAGTTCCAAATTGTACAGGGACGACCACAACCACTTTAGAGATCCTAATTGACTTATCACCATGTTTAAGATTATTGATTCATGCCACCATATCATGATCAGTTGAAGATTGATACGCTGTTAAGAACATGTCAGCCTGTCACAGATGCAATCAAACTAATATCCGCCATTTCAATGCCCTTTGCCCTGCTTCTTTCTTGAGGTGTTGAATTTTACATGGTTGAGCTAAGCTGGATACGTTAAGCAGAATCAAGACCTACTTTCGTGAAGAATGAATTGCCTTTTGCTTTTCTAGGTAGTGAGCAGTAGTAGTAGCCTTATCTTGGCTTCTCTTTTAGTCTAGTAGTAGCCTTATCTTGGCTTCTCATTTTAATCTAGTATTTATATTGATTCTTAGCAATAAAAATATGAGGCTCCTCTTTTGGTGGGGGTTGACTAGGGGTCGATAGGAGAAAGGAACGCAGGTGAGCAGGGGAAAGGAGGGTAGTTAGGTCGTTGGGGACTACTCCCTCCGTCCCTCTTTAATCTACAAAAATTACCCTTTTGGTTGTCCCACTTTAATCCACAAAGACCCAAAATGGAGATGTTTTCATACTTTTAAAATAATGGGACCCACTTGTCATACTCACAACAACTATCCACTTACTATTCTCTACCCCACTTTCCCTCTCCTACCCAACTATCTATACTCACAACACATCAACTTTTTCTCTTTCTCCTTAATTAATGTGCCCAACCCAATTTTTGTAAGTTAAAGAGGGACGGAGGGAGTACATTCTAAGAACATCTTTGTTTCAGACAGGCGGGTCTTGTGTTTTTCTCTTTAACTGGTGACCAATTAGCATAGGAGCAAACCACATCAAAAACATTTGGAGCAAGAGGCTGATGGATCTTATCGATAGTAGGACAGTAGAGGGAGTCTGATGTTCATCCTACAATAAAATAGCATCAGGATAGATGTGATCTTGGTGGTTCTTCTAACAGCCTCTGGGATTTTTGACTTGGGAGGTTGTGAGACCCAAATCGTCATCTGAAACAGAGGAAAAAGGTTTAAAGGTTTATAATAAGCAAAGGGAGTGACTACTAACGTTGTGCGATGTACCCCTTTTCTTTTGATAGAAACATAAGTTTTTTTTTAGTGATAAAAAGGAGGTCATCAATAAAGACGGATTATATGCCCATCGCTGCATGAAATAGGAATTCCCCCTTTTCTAAATCAGTAATTGCTTGAGGCTGGTATATGACATGGCAGGTGGTACTGTATCTAGATTCATTAGCTTACCATTCTTGGCCCAGGCCAAGAAAATTGCAGAAAACTGCTATTGGTCTGTTTGTTGACTGCACTAGCATATTTTCTTTCGGCCAAAATTGTTTCTAATTTATTAGCAGGTTTAGTATAATGAGACATCTCTTCAGTGTTTGAAACTTGGCAACTAGCTGAAATGCTGCTTTGCCTCTTCAATTATATTGCAGGGAAAGCTGAATAATGTAAAGCATACTTCACGACGATATTCAACTTTGTATACATTATAGGAACGTATCTGAAGCCCAATGTAAGTATTCCAACTTTTCAATTTGTATTTCAATAATTTTAAAACTTTGTGTTCCAAGTGTCTATTTTATTTCAGTGTCGGATATATAGCTAGTGACTAGGTTTTGTTTACGATGACATAATCGACTGTGGATTAGCCTAAGCGAACTACAATCCTCTTTTTTTGAAGATTGAATCCATTTCTAGTATCTTTCTTATTCTAGTTTTAAGGGTCTCCTTTGGTAGCTAGGATAAACATGTGGAGATGGTAATATATCCAAATTCAAAGGATAATAATATCATAATAAGCAGAATGCCTCTTATCATCCTGGATTGAGTAATACCTCCACTGTTTAATCCTGATTGATAGAAGATAGGGATAACTTGTTTATTCCAAAATAACCTGAGAGGCACTACTGGTTGGTTGACCAAGACAAGATAACCTGTGTAGTATGGGTTAAATATCTAATAGAATGTGTTTTTCCGGTTGAAAATTATTAACTTACAACAAATAAAGTTCCTAGACTTATCAAGAATACCATAAGTTCCCACAGCAGATCCTTCACAGAACCATTCTCTAAAGGAAACCGGCTGGATAAATGCTTGCCGCATTCTTAAGATATCATTTTCTCCACAGAATCTGATATAAACACGATGACTTGGTGACATCCTGGAAATCATACACAAAAAGAAAGGAGATAATAATTTGTGTAGGACCGCCTTTGCATGCACAAGTTGCATTCTAGAACGAGTTATAATTCTATATATGAAGTTGAGTAGGAAATGCTGCCATGGTAATAATGAAACCTTAAGGCCGTTAGGGCAGGGGCTTTTCTTCAAGGAAATTCTAAGAATATGAATCTAATGCCAGGTGGGATGGCATAACTCATAAACATTGAGTTGATTCTTGAACTGATAGAAGCCATCTTGTTAGATTTGAACAAGATGGAGCATATGTTGTGCAATAGTTCGTTCATTTATTTATTCAAAAAATGATGCTTCCTCTTATTTCTCATGCTTAACTAAAGGAAACCAACTAGTAGAGAGGGATATTGAATATTTGGTCTTGTCTGGTATGGTAAAAAGCTTCTAGCTCTATTGAATAGATTTCGAGAGGGTGATATAGCAATGGAAGTCCCCGAGAGGACCAATGAAGTGCCCAGAATCGCAAAGCAGTGCATTGAGTTAGTTAGAGAACTAGGCCTCCCTTTCATCAATCTGTGGTTCAAGATGCAGGAAGCTGATGGTTGGCAGAAAAAGTTCCTTAGGTTGATTACCCTATTAACTCTGCTAATAATCACTAAGATTTATAAATGTTTGTTCGCTTATTTTATATGGAACAAGTGAATAGTATTTTTTATCGTAACAACAATTTGTTCTTATTTGCAGCAACGAGTTGCACCTGACACCGAACTGCAATGCAATTGTCCACCAAGAAGTTGTCAGAGTTCTGAGTGAAAGAACTATTGCACAACATATGCTCCATCTGCTACGGTAATATTCAAACAACAATTGTTTTTTAGAAACAATTTTAAAGGTACGCTCATTATTATCCCAAGTTTTCCGGTTTAAGTATACTACTATTGGAAATAATCCAAACTTATTTATCATTCTTGTTAATTCTAATCCCACTAGGAAGAACCTTTCTTAAGACAGATTATTAGAGTATCATCAATATTGGACAAATATTAAAAAATAATTGGTAGAAAAGGCTTATAAACTATGGCTGGCCGTAGGCTAGAAAGCATAGAGAAGTAGGTTTGAAAGAATATGAAGCAAGTACAGTTGGCCTTAAGCATTATCACTGTTACCAGCCGACGTAAACAACCACACTCGACTGACCTCCACCAACTTAAACTTCTACCTGAATTGGTTTATTAGCTAGCAAGCACATTTCGTAATATTAGATAATATGCTCTCTTCTATACAAATACACAAGCAAATGCTGTGTTGCCAGGTGACTAGATCTCTATTTTTTTTTATTTTTCTTGTGTTTTATGACCTTGATTATAAGAAAGATTATCTTTCCCTTGCTTTTTGCATGCATGATCACGCTTGCTTCTAGTTTTGGTTACTTTGTTTGTTCAAATTTGCATTAATGGTGGTTGTTCTATCTTACTATGTTTGTTATTATTTCGACTTTATTCTGCTTGTGTTTATGATATTCTTGTTTTTTTTTTTTTTTTTTTTGAAACTATTCTTTTGCTCTTTATTGTTGTATCTGTTCCAATTTTAGCTAATTGTTATGTTTTAGATGGTTGTGTTGTTGCTTATGTTTTTATGTTGATTTGATTGCAATTTTTTCCTACATATTTGTTTTTTATTTTTTATTTGTTTTTGTTTTTGTTTTTGTTTTTGTTTTTGTTTTTGATTTGGTTTTTGTTTTGTTTTTTGTATTTCTATTGGTTTTTTATTTTGATTTTGGTTTCATTTTTGTTTTCGTTTTTCGTATTTGATTTTGTTTTTTTTTTTCTTTCTTTTTTTTTTCTGCTTGTATCTTTTTGCTTTTGTTTTCTTTAAACGTCTTTTGTTTTTTTTGTCTTTTGTCTTTTTTTTTTTTTTTTTTTTTTTTTTTTTATATATTTGCATTTGCTTTTCTTTTGCTTTTTATTTGCTTTTTTTTTATATATATATTTTGTTTGGTTTCGTTTTCGTTTTTTGTTTTTCGTTTTTGGTTCTGGTTCTGGTTTTGGTATTGTTTTTGTTTTTATTTACATTTTTTTTTGTTTTTCGTATTTGATTTTGTTTTGTTATCTTTTTGCTTTTGTTTTCTATAAACGTCTTTTGTTTTTTTGTCTTTTGTCTTGTTTTCTGTTTTATTTTTGCCTTTGCTATTTCTATTTCTTTTTCTTTTGCTTTTTATTTGCTTTTGTGTTTGTTTTTTTGTTTTTTATATTTTGTTTGGTTTCGTTTTGATTTTTCCATTTTCGTATTTGGTTTTTCATTTTTTGTTTTGTTTTGTGCTTTTCTCTTTTGTCTTTTTGGTTTGGTTTTGTTTTGTTTTTTTGTCTTTTGTTTTTTTATTTTTATATTTATTTTTGCTTTTGTATTTATTGTTTGTTTTTCTTCTTTAATGTTTTTTTATTTATTTTTTGCAATTCAAAGATTTCTGATTATGTCTAACTTTTGTTGTTGATGATGTCTTATTTAATTATTTTTCGTTTTTAAATTGCAATTTCGAGAATGTGTCTCTTTTAATTGCAAATTTGAGAGGCAATGCATATGGGTTTTTTTTTTTTTTTTTAATATATATATATTTTGACATTGCTCTTTGTTGTAGTTTTGAAATTCTTATTGTTGTCATTATTGATTGTTATTTAATTGTGTTTTTTTATTGTAATTTTGAGGTTGTTACTATTGTATTTTGAGCGTTGTTGTTTTCCCGATCATAGTTTGGTATTGTTGTTGTTTTTTTTTTTTTTTTTCAATATGTAAGTTGAACATTATTATTGTTGGATTAGAAGCAATTCATGCTTTATTGTAGAATTTGAAGTAGCATGAGTATCAATTTCATTCTAGCACGCGAGGTATTATCCTTCAATAGAGAGTAATTCAAGTAAGTTTGATCTAACTAGAATTTTATTATTTACCAATTGATTAAAATATGAGCTTTTATTATCTTTCCACATTTCATTTTTTATATTTCACATACTTTGAATGTAATTAATTTAAGACATGCCGAGATCTTTACCAACGAAATGCATCCATGAGCTACATAAGAGACAAGAGTCGGGTAAAAAAATCGGTTTTCACCATTTAGTTAATCTTATTTAGTTTTTTCCACTTTCTAATATTTTTGTTGTCTTTGTTCTAACTTTAGAATTTAGACATGTTTTTATTCTTTTTATTGTTATTCTCCAAATGCTATTTATTTATTAGTTATTATTGCCTTTAGGTAAGTTGGAGATTACTATTGTTGTTTTTATTTATTCTAGTGGCGGTATAAGAGGTCATTGTTTTCTTGGAAAATTTGAAGCAACAAGAAGCCGAGAACATCGTATCATCAAGGTAATTTCCCCACATTTTTGTTATATTTCACATGTTTTTTAAATGTTATTGAAGTAGGACGAGAATCTTTATCACCAAAATACATCCCCGGGCTACATAAGAGACGGTAAACCAGGTTCGGTTTTCAACATTTGGTTACTAAGTTAACTTATCTAATCCTTTCTTTCATTCTATTATTTTTTGTCTCTTTTTTTGTATGATTTTTATTGTTTATGATTCGATTGCAATATTAGATGGTGGTTTTGTACTTGTAGTTTTTTTCTTCAATTTTCCTTGCTGTTATTTTTTATGTTAGAGTTTGATTTGATGGTTACTCTGTAATTGACGTGTTTGTTCTTCCTTTTCTTCTTGTGATTTTTTCCTGATTGTGTTTATGATATTGTTGTGTTTTATTTAATTTTGAGATATTTTTTTTCTCTGTTTTTGTTTTTGATTTTTCTATTTTTGTTTTTTTTTATTCTTTTATTTTTGTTTTTGCGTTTTGCTTTTTATTTGCTTTTGTGTGTGTTTTTTTTTTTTTTATTTCGTTTTTGTTTTTTCGTTTTTGTTTTTTGGTTCTGGTTCTGGTTTTGGTATTGTTTTTGTTTTTATTTACATTTTTTGTTTTCGTTTTTCGTATTTGATTTTGTTTTGTTATCTTTTTGCTTTTGTTTTCTTTAAACGTCTTTTGTTTTTTTGTTTTTTGTCTTGTTTTCTTTTTCATTTTTTATTTTTGCCTTTGCCTTTGCTATTTCTTTTCTATTTCTTTTGCTTTTTATTTGCTTTTGTGTTTGTTTTTTTGTTTTTTATATTTTGTTTGGTTTCGTTTTGATTTTTCCATTTTCGTATTTGGTTTTTCATTTTGGTTTTGTTTTGTTTTGTGCTTTTCTTTTTTGTCTTTTTGTTTTGGTTTTGTTTTGTTTTTTGTTTTTTTGTCTTTTGTTTTTTTATTTTTATATTTATTTTTGCTTTTGTATTTATTGTTTGTTTTTCTTCTTTAATGTTTTTTATTTATTTTTTTGCAATTCAAAGATTTCTGATTATGTCTAACTTTTGTTTTTGATGATGTCTTATTTAATTATTTTTCGTTTTTAAATTGCAATTTCGAGAATGTGTCTCTTTTATTTGCAAATTTGAGAGGCAATGCATATGGTTTTTTTTTTTTAATATATATTTTGACATTTCTCTTTGTTGTAGTTTTGAAATTCTTATTGTTTTCATTATTGATTGTTATTTAATTGTGTTTTTTTATTGTAATTTTGAGGTTGTTACTATCGTATTTTGAGTAGTGTTGTTTTCCGATCATAGTTTGGTATTGTTTTGTTTTGTTTTTTTTTTTTTTTTTTCAATATGTAAGTTGAACATTATTATTGTTGGATTAGAAGCAATTCATGCTTTATTGTAGAATTTGAAGTAGCATGAGTATCGATTTCATTCTAGCACGCGAGGTATTATCCTTCAATAGAGAGTAATTCAAGTAAGTTTGATCTAACTAGAATTTTATTATTTACCAATTGATTAAAATATGAGCTTTTATTATCTTTCCACATTTCATTTTTTATATTTCACATACTTTGAATGTAATTAATTTAAGACATGCCGAGATCTTTACCAACGAAATGCATCCATGAGCTACATAAGAGACAAGAGTTAAAAAAATCGGTTTTCACCATTTAGTTAATCTTATTTAGTTTTTTCCACTTTCTAATATTTTTGTTGTCTTTGTTCTAACTTTAGAATTTAGACATGTTTTTATTCTTTTTATTGTTATTCTCCAAATGCTATTTATTTATTAGTTATTATTGCCTTTAGGTAAGTTGGAGATTACTATTGTTGTTTTTATTTATTCTAGTGGCGGTATAAGAGGTCATTGTTTTCTTGGAAAATTTGAAGCAACAAGAAGCCGAGAACATCGTATCATCAAGGTAATTTCCCCACATTTTTGTTATATTTCACATGTTTTTTAAATGTTATTGAAGTAGGACGAGAATCTTTATCACCAAAATACATCCCCGGGCTACATAAGAGACGGTAAACCAGGTTCGGTTTTCAACATTTGGTTACTAAGTTAACTTATCTAATCCTTTCTTTCATTCTATTATTTTTTGTCTCTTTTTTGTATGATTTTTATTGTTTATGATTCGATTGCAATATTAGATGGTGGTTTTGTACTTGTAGTTTTTTTCTTCAATTTTCCTTGCTGTTATTTTTTATGTTAGAGTTTGATTTGATGGTTACTCTGTAATTGACGTGTTTGTTCTTCCTTTTCTTCTTGTGATTTTTCCCGATTGTGTTTATGATATTGTTGTGTTTTATTTAATTTTGAGATATTTTTTTTCTCTGTTTTTGTTTTTGATTTTTCTATTTTTGTTTTTTTTTTATTCTTTTATTTTTGTTTTTGCGTTTTGCGTTTTTATTTGCTTTTGTGTGTGTTTTTTTTTTTTTTTTAATTTCGTTTTTGTTTTTTCGTTTTTGTTTTTTTTTTGGTTCTGGTTCTGGTTTTGGTATTGTTTTTTGTTTTTATTTACATTTTTTGTTTTCGTTTTTCGTATTTGATTTTGTTTTGTTATCTTTTTGCTTTTGTTTTCTTTAAACGTCTTTTGTTTTTTTGTTTTTTGTCTTGTTTTCTTTTTCATTTTTATTTTTTGCCTTTGCTATTTCTTTTCTATTTCTTTTGCTTTTTATTTGCTTTTGTGTTTGTTTTTTTGTTTTTTATATTTTGTTTGGTTTCGTTTTGATTTTTCCATTTTCGTATTTGGTTTTTTCATTTTGGTTTTGTTTTGTTTTGTGCTTTTCTCTTTTGTCTTTTTGTTTTGGTTTTGTTTTTGTTTTTTTTTTTTTTGTCTTTTGTTTTTTATTTTTATATTTATTTTTGCTTTTGTATTTATTGTTTGTTTTTCTTCTTTAATGTTTTTTATTTATTTTTTGCAATTCAAAGATTTCTGATTATGTCTAACTTTTGTTTTTGATGATGTCTTATTTAATTATTTTTCGTTTTTAAATTGCAATTTCGAGAATGTGTCTCTTTTATTTGCAAATTTGAGAGGCAATGCATATGGTTTTTTTTTTTTAATATATATTTTGACATTTCTCTTTGTTGTAGTTTTGAAATTCTAGCACGCGAGGTATTATCCTTCAATAGAGAGTAATTCAAGTAAGTTTGATCTAACTAGAATTTTATTATTTACCAATTGATTAAAATATGAGCTTTTATTATCTTTCCACATTTTATTTTTATATTTCACATACTTTGAATGTTATTAATTTAAGACAAGCCGAGATCTTTACCAACGAAATGCATCCAGGAGCTACATAAGAGACAAGAGTCGGGTAAAAATTCGGTTTCACCATTTAGTTAATCTTATTTAGTTTTTTCCACTTTCTAATATTTTTGTTGTCTTTGTTCTAACTTTAGAATTTAGACAACATGTTTCTATCTTTTTTATTGTTATTCTCCAAATGCTATTTATTTATTAGTTATTATTGCCTTTAGGTAAGTTGGAGATTACTATTGTTGTTTTTATTTATTCTAGTGGCGGTATAAGAGGTCATTGTTTTCTTGGAAAATTTGAAGTAACAAGAAGCCGAGAACATCATATCATCAAGGTAATTTCCCCACATTTTTGTTATATTTCACATGTTTTTTAAATGTTATTGAAGTAGGACGAGAATCTTTATCACCAGAATACATCCCCAGGCTACATAAGAGACGGTAAACCAGGTTCGGTTTTCAACATTTGGTTACTAAGTTAACTTATCTAATCCTTTCTTTCATTCTATTATTTTTTTGTCCCTTTTTTTGCATGATTTTTTTTGTTTATGATTCGATTGCAATATTAGATGGTGGTTTTGTACTTGTAGTTTTTTTCTTCAATTTACTTGCTGTTATTTTTTATGTTAGTGTTTGATTTGATAGTTACTCTGTAATTGACGTGTTTGTTCTTCCTTTTCTCGTCGTGATTTTTTCCTGATTGTGTTTATGATATTGTTGTGTTTTATTTAATTTTGAGATATTTTTTCTCTGTTTTTGTTTTTTTTTTTGATTTTTTGATTTTTCTATTTTTGTTTTTTTATTCTTTTATTTTTGTTTTTGCGTTTTGCTTTTTCTTTGCTTTTTTTTTTTTTTTTTTTTTAATATTTTGTTTGGTTTCATTTTCGTTTTTTCGTTTTTGGTTTTTGGTTCTGGTATTGGTATTGTTTTTGTTTTTATTTACATTTTTGTTTTCGTTTTTCATATTTGGTTTTTCGTATTTGATTTTGTTTTGTTATCTTTTTGCTTTTGTTTTCTTTAAACGTATTTTGTTTTTTTGTCTTTTGTCTTGTTTTCTGTTTTATTTTTTATTTTTGCCTTTCCTATTTCTTTTTGTTTGCCTTGGGTTTGTTTTTTTGTTTTTTATATTTTGTTTGGTTTCGTTTTGATTTTTCTATTTTCGTATTTGGTTTTTCATTTTTGGTTTTGTTTTATTTTGTGCTTTTCTCTTTTGTCTTTTTGGTTTGGTTTGGTTTGGTTTTGTTTTGTTTTTTGTTTTTTGTTTTTTGTTTTTTTGTCTTTTGTTTTTTTTATTTTTATATTTATATTTATATTTATTTTTATTTTTATTTTTGCTTTTGTATTTATTGTTTGTTTTTCTTCTTTAATGTTTTTTAATTATGTTTTGCAATTCAAAGATTTCTGATTATGTCTAACTTTTGTTGTAAATGATGTCTTATTTAATTATTTTTCGTTTTTAAATTGCAATTTCGAGAATGTGTCTCTTTTAATTGCAAATTTGATAGCCAATGCATATGAGTTTTTTTTTTTCTCCAATTTATATTTTGACATTGCTCTTTGTTGTAGTTTTGAAATTCTTATTGTTGTCATTATTGATTGTTATTTAATTGTGTTTTTTTTTTTATTGTAATTTTGAGGTTGTTACTATTGTATTTTGAGTGGTGTTGTTTTCCGATCATAGTTTGGTATTGAATTTTTTTTTTAATTTTTATTTTCAATATGTAAGTTAAACATTATTATTGTTGGATTAGAAGCAATTCATGCTTTATTGTAGAATTTGAAGTAGCATGAGTATCGATTTCATTCTAGCACGCGAGGTATTATCCTTCAATGGAGAGTAATTCTAGTAAGTTTGATCTAACTAGAATTTTATTATTACCAATTGATTAAAATATGAGCTTTATTATCTTTCCACATTTCATTTTTTATATTTCACATACTTTGAATGTTTTTTTTTAAGACAGGCTGAGATCTTTACCAACGAAATGCATCCAGAAGCTACATAAGAGACAAGAGTCGGGTAAAAATTCGTTTTTCACACATTTAGTTAATCTTTTATTTTTTTCCACTTTCTAATATTTTGTTGTCTTTGTTCTAACTTTAGAATTTAGACAACATATTTTTATCCTTTTTAGTTTTTTTCCTTGCTGTATATTTTTTATGTTAGTGTTTGATTTGCTGGTTTACTCTGTAATTGACGTGTTTGTTCTTCCTTTTCTCGTTGTGATTTTTTCCTGATTGTGTTTATGATATCGTTGTGTTTTAATTATTTTAGATATTTTTTTCTCTGTTTTTGTTTTTGATTTTTGATTTTTTTTTTTTATTCTTTTATTTTTGTTTTTGCGTTTTTGTTTTTCAAAATTTAGTTTCTTTTTTTTTCATATATATATATATATATTTTTTAATTTTTTTTTTTTTGCTTTTTTTTTTTTTTTTTCATGTTATTATTATTATTTTTGGGTTACATTTGTTTCTTTTTCATTGTCTTTGTTTGCAATTTATAGGACTTTATTTCTTTTGTTCATGTAAGTTGGATAATGTGTGATTACGTTATTTTCTTCTTCATTTTTCTATTTTCCTATTTTTGTTTTTTATTCTTTTATTTTGTTTTGTAATCGATTTTTCATTTTCATTTTCATTTTTTTGTTTTTTTCCTTTTATTTTTTTTTTTATTTTTTTGTTTGATTTTTATCATATTATTATATTTTGGGTTACATTTTGTTTTTATTTTATTGCTTTTGTATGTCCAATTTATAGAAATTTATTTCTTTTGTTAATGTAAGTTGAAGACACGCAAGTAACTTTACAACTGTGGGATAAACATTTATCTCTGCCGTTGATACAACTCTCTCTCGTAGGTACACCTCTTTTTGGTCCCCCGCTAAATGGGGGTTGGTATCCTCTAAGTACTTCCCACGATTAGACAAGTCGAGGAAGTCTTTATCCCGTATTTGGGATCGCCGAGGAACAGTGGATTGGAGGCTAGAATACGGAAGTTTGCCACGTGTCCCAATCGTAGGGTGACGCGTGCCTAGTTGGTTTTCAAAGTAGAATTGTGGTATTGTTCATTCTTACAGTGTGGGATGGTTCATTACTCAGTGTAACTGAAGTGTTTATTCTTCTTGTTTTTCGTGTGTTTTTCCCACGATATTTCCCTAATCGTGTTTATGATATTCTTGTTTTTTATTTAATTTTGAGACTGTTAGTAAATCAGACCCAAGAGATAGCAGATAATAATGAACGCACATCAACAAGTAAGAACACAGATTTTACGTGGTTCACCAACAACCTATTGGCTACGTCCACGGGCAAAGGGAAACATATATTATTATGGCTGAGAAACAATTACAAGAAGATATCACACTAATCTATGTTTGCATGAACTTTGATCACAAAGTTCCTAGCTATGCAAAACCCTAGATCTAGAATTATTGATCTAAACCTGAAGACAGAAGGAGTCCTTAATTAAATCCCAAAAAAGATTTAATTACTTTCTTTTTTCTTCTCAAATTTGACTTCTTCAAAGTCATACTCTAACAATCTCCACCTTGACTTTGAATTTTCCCTAATAATTCAGATGCACAAACTGATGACATAGAAAATCCACCTTGAGCCACATCCCTCGTACCTGAAACAGATTTTTCCACCTTTGCCTCAGTCTGTCTTTCGTCAAAGACACTGGATTTGTCCTCCGGACAACCAGATTTTTCGTGCGCGATGTATCTTCAAGACAGTCAGAATTTTGCCTCACCAGAAAAAACAACTTTGTCCTCTGGCTATCAGATATTCTGCATGCATGTATCCTACGGACACCCAGACGTGCACCTATGGGCACTCAGAATCACCCCACGGGCAATTAACGTCATTCAGATGTGGCTCATCCAGTCGACATGGATCTTGCCAACCATGACCTATAAAATGGTGTGTGTTGATATTCTATTCGTGGCTTGCCCAGTTCACTCCTGCCTAGAGTAAAACGCTGCTCCACCTTCTTGTCAATACCCTCACCCATCTCAAAACCTTGGATGATATACAAGGAACCTTTTCTCTCGCCCTTCAGAATCACATCTGAACCTTTGTAGACATCCAGAACTCCACCTTCACCTTTGAAACTGTATCCATTCTTGTCCAACCGACTAAGCGATATCAGATTCTTTGCTACTTGTGGAACATGTCTCACCTTGTTCAATGTGAGATATTTATCACCCGAAGTTCTCACCTTTACAGAGCCCATGCCAACTACCTCGCAGACAGATCCATTAGCCATATAAATACGGTCTCCATCCTTCTGCTCGTACGTTGTAAACTGCTCCTTGCTCGAACACATGTGATAAGAAGAACCCGAATCTAGAACCCATGCAACTTCCTTGCACGCTTCTTCTTCAGTCACTAGGGCATAATCACCATCCTCATTCAGATTGTCACTGCTTGCCATCGCTGCAGCCGACTCAGAATTCTTCAGATGCGGAGTCAGATGTACAACTCTGAAATCTAATCAGATTATTGCCTCAGGCAATACAGATTTTGTATCTACTTCTAGATCACTAGAATAGACTACACCAGATGTTAGATCTTCAGATTATACCAGATAACTAACTTCTGATCACAGAACCCTAGCTTCAGATCTCCGACTTCAGATGCAGATATCAGACACCAAAACATTCCAGATGCGTTCTTGGATCACCAACGAACACCAGACGAACTTTCAGATTCAGATCTACCAGATTTGCTATTGCTAGCACAGATGAGCAATCACTGACTGCTCTCAGATTTATTGATTCTCGATCCTCTACAATGAAGAGTTTCAGAATAACCAGGAAAATTCCAAACTCAAATATGTCTACAATACCAGATGTGTCCAACCTAGACACCAAGATTTCAGCACGGACCCTACACACGTGCGCTGCACGAAAACTGCACGCGGACTGCATGTGCAATGCACGTTTTCTGCACGCGATCTGCACGTCCAATGTACAATCTTCTACCATAAAATAAATCTATTCTTCCCGTCAGACTTGTCAATCTTCTGGTCCATCCCGGAATCTATCTCTTCTTCTGCAGCGGAATGCCCTGATCTTTCTCAACTAACCCTGGTGCCACTTGTTAGTAAATCAGACCCAAGAGATAGCAGATAATAATGAACGCAAATCAACAAGTAAGAACACAGATTTTACGTGGTTCACCAACAACCTATTGGCTACGTCCACGGGCAAAGGGAAACAGCTATTATTATGGCGGAGAAACAATTACAAGAAGATGATCACACTAATCTATGTTTGCATGAACTTTGATCACAAAGTTCCTAGATATGCAAAACCCTAGATTTAGAATTCTTTATGTCATTGAATCACGCAGAGACTACTAATTTACAACTAGTATTTATAGGCTAGAGACCTAAACCTGAAGACAGAAGGAGTCCTTAATTAAATCCCAAAAAAAGATGTAATTACTTTCCTTTTTCTTCTCAAATTTGATTTATTCAAAGTCATACTCTAACAGATACCTTTCTTCTTGTCTTTATTTTTAATTTTTTGCTTTGTTTTTTGATTTACGTTTTTCGATATTCAATTTTTGATTACTTTTTTTGTGGTCATTTTCATTATTTATTAGGGCAAACTCCGTTTTCATCATTGTACTTTACATGTTGTTTCATTTTTACCATTATACTTTTTTTCTTTCAAAAAATACCATTGTAGTTACGAAAATGTATCATTTTTAACCCTAAATCCGTGGCTAAATCGGCAACTAATCCGTGCCCAAATCCGTGATTTTAGGGTTAAAATGATACATTTCCCTAAGTGCAATGGTATTTTTGAAAGAAAAAAATTATAATGGTAAAAGTGAAACACACCTGAAAGTATAATGGATGAAAACGGAGTTTGCCCTATTTATTATTATTGTTACTTTTGGATTACGATTTGTTTCTTATTTTTGCCTTTGTTTAGGAATTTATAGGTCATTATTTCTTTGTTGATGATGTTTGGTTAGATTATTTTGTTTTTAAATTGAATCTTTGTGATTATGTTGTTATTAAATTGCAACTTGAGAATGCTTTTAGTTTTTAATTGCAAATTTGGTAGAGATTTGCAAATGCTTGTGAGGTTCTTTTTCTTTTCAATTATATTTTGACATTTCTCTTTTTTATACTTTTGAAAGTCTTATCGTTGTCATGATTGTTTATTATTTTAATTGTGTTTTTTACTTTATTTGAGGTAGCTACTATTGTTTTTTTTAGTGTAGTTGTTTATGATCCTAAGCTTGCTTTTGATATTATGTTCTTAATGTAAGTTGAGCATTATTATTGTGGGATTAGACGTGATCAATGCTTTCATGGAGAATATGAAGTAGCATGGGAATCGATTTCATTCTAGCACACGAGGTATTTTTATTGGCACTAATGAAGTAATTCAAGTAAGTCTAATCTAAATAGAATTTTATTTTTTACCAATTGGTTAAAAATGTCGTTTTATTATCTTTCCCCATTTCAATTTTTTATACACATACTTGTATGTTATTAATTGAAGACGGACCGAGAGTCTTTACCAACGAAATGTATCCCCGAGCTACCTCAGAGACACGAACCAGGTAAAAGAAATTCAATTTTCACCATTTGAGAATCTTATCTTTTTTCCACGTTCTAATATTTATTCTAACTTCAATATTTAGCCAGCTTTATTTATTTTAGTTATTGCTATCTTCCAAATGTAATTATGCAATAGTTATTATTTCCTTTAGGTAAGATGGAGACTATTATTGTTGTTTTATTTATTCTAGTGGTGGTATAAGCGGTTGATGTTTTCTTGGAAAATTTGATGGAGCGACAAGCCGACAACATCGTAGCATCAAGGTAATATCTTTCCTACATTCTAGTTTTTATATTTCACATGTTTGGATGTTATTGAAGTAGGACAAGAATCTTTATCAACAGGATACATCCACGGGCTGTATAAGCGACGGTGAACCAGGTTTGATATTCAATATTTGGTTGCTTTGTTATCTTATCTAATCCTTTTCCCATTCTATTATCATATCCACGGGCTACATACGAGATGGCACCAGGTTCGATTTTCAATGTTTGGTTACTATGTTATCTTATCTTAAAAAATTTCCATTCTATTATTTATTGTCCCTTTTCTTTATATGATTTTGTTGTTTATAATTTGATTGCAATATTAGTGGTGGTTTAGTAGTTGTTGTTATTTTCAATTTTCCCTATTTTTTTAATGTTAGTGTTTGATTTGATGGTTACTCTGTGCTCGACTTGTTTGTTCTTCATGTTCTTGTGATTTTTTTCTTGATTGTGTTTATGATATTAGTGTGTTTTATTTTATTTTGAGACCTTTTTTTTTGTTTTTGTTTTTGTTTTTTGTTTTTTTGTTTTCTAGTTTTTATTTTTTCTTTTTATTCTTTTATTTTTATTTTATTTTGGTTATTCGTAATTTGATTTTCATTTTCATTTTCATTTCCATTTTTTATTTTTATTTTGACTTTTTTTTTTGTCTTTGTTTTATTTTTTGCTTTTGTTTTTTTGTTGTGTATTTTTGTTTTTTCATTTTTTTATCATATTATTTTTGGGTTACAATTATTTTTACTTTTTATTTTTATTTTGAGACCTTTTTTTTTCTCTGTTTTTTGTTTTCTAGTTTTTGATTTTTCTTTTTTGTTCTTTTATTTTTATTTTTTTATTTTCTGTTTTTCGTAATTTGATTTTCATTTCCATTTTTTTTTTGTTTTTTCATTTTTTTTTCTTCATATTATTATTTTTGGGTTACAATTATTTTTACTTATCTATTTATTTATTTATTTTTTTTTTTTTTAAATATGTTTTGCCTTTGTTTTGCAATTTTTTGGACATTATTTCTTTTGTTAATGTTAGTTGATGATGTGTGATTACATTATTTTGTTTTTAAGTATGACCTTTTATTTCTTTTGCATTTTTTTTTTTAATATTAAGCATAGTTGGATGTAATTAATTGAAGACAAGTCAAGAAACTTTACCAATTGTGGGATAAACACGTCCCGCATATGTAGCGCGCATGTGGTTCCCTTTTTCCCGCGTACACTCATACCTGTATGAACGCTCCCTCTTTCGCTCCCACGGTTACATCTTTGTCTCGTAGATACAAACGTTTCTCTACCACAGATGCCTCTTTGCCGTACATATTCATTTATCTCTCACGCTGATACAACTCTATCTCGCGGGGGCACCTCTTTCTCCCGAGATACGCGGGTTGGTATCCTCTAAGTACATCCCACAATTAGATAAAGTCGGGGGAAGTCTTTTATCCACTATTTGGGATCGCCTAGGAGTAGTGGATTGGAGGCTAGAATAGCGAAGTTCGCCACGTGTCCCAATCGTAGAGTGACACGTAGCCTAGTTGGGTTTACAAGGGAGAATTGCGGGATGGTCCCTTACTACAGAGTGCATGTGCCTTGCACATGGCGCATGGCCTTACTTCTCATTGACTATAAATACCTACAATGGGATTCATTTGTTGCAAGAAGGCTGATCATCTCATACAACATATTTTCTCTCTCTAGACACCAAGTTCCGCAACCTCTCCTCGAAAAACCTCTAGTTCCTATTCTCGCTCCTTCTCTCTACGCTCTTTGGTGATCCGTGTAACGCTTCCCTACCTAGAAAACTCTCATACTACTTCATAAAACCCTAATACAACCCTGTAAGACTACCCTACTAGTCTGTTGAAGTGCATTCACGAGCTACGTAAGAGATATCAGTAGATAAATTCGATTTTCACCATTTTTTTTAATCTTATATATATATATATATATATATAGGTAGGTAGGTGCTCAAATGAGAACCTAAATATCGTGAGCACCGTGAAAACTCAATGTATCCAATGATGTATCTAAGTGAACATTAGATACATTAGTTTTTACCTAATGTATCCAAGTAATGTATCCAATGATGTATCCAAGTCAAGTAATGTATCCAATGATGTATCCAAGTGAACCATTGGATACATTAGTTTTTTTACCAATGTATCCAATGATGTATCCAAGTCAAGTAATGTATCCAATGATATATATATATATATATATATATATACGTTTGTTGTTAAAGAAGAAAGGACGATTTGCCAACATAATATATCTATCGGTTTCATTAGAGACGGTAACCAGGTTCCATTTTCAACATTTGATTACGATGTTGTCTAATCTTTTCCCCTATTATTTTATGATTTTGTCTTTTTTCTTATTTTAATATCTAGACGACAACTTATGTTTGTTGTATGGTTTTTGTTGTTTATCATTCGATTACAATATTGAGTGGTGGTTTTGTGCTTGTATTTATTTATTGATATTTTTTATGCTAGTTTCATTTTATAGTTATTCATTGTAACTGAAGTGTTTATCTTTTAGTTCTTCTTGTGTTTTTTCCTTGATTGTGTTTATGATATTCTTTGTTTTTTATTTAATTTGAGACCTTTCTTCTTGTCTTTATTTTTTATTTTGGTTTTTTTGTTTTGTGGTTTAATTTTCGTTCAATTTTTTATTTTGATTTTTTGAATTTTTTTTTGTGGTTATTTGCTTTATTTATTATTATTGTTATTTTTGGGTTATGATTTGTTTCTTCTTTGTTGCCTTTGTTTTGCAATTTATAGGTCATTATTTCTTTTGTTGCTGATGTTAGTTGATGATGCTTGGTTTGATTATATTTTGTTTTGATATTGAATATTTGTGATTGTGTTGTTATTTAATTGCAATTTGAGAATGTTTTTACTTTTTATTTCAAATGTGGGAGAGGATTGTGAATGCTTGTGAGTTTTTTTTTTCCCAATTATATTTTGACATTTCTCTTTTTTATATTTTTGAAAGTCTTAACGTTGTAATGATTGTTTATTATTTAATTGTGTTTCTTTACTTTGTTTGCGGTTGCTACTATTGTTTTTTTTAGTGTAGTTGTTTATGATCATAAGTTTGCTTTTGATATCTTTTTCTTAATCTAAGTTGAGCATTATTATTGTGGGATTAGATGTGATCAATGCTTTCTTAGAGAATTTGAAGTAGTACGAGCATCGATTTCATTCTAGCACACGAGGTATTTTTCTTGGCACTAATGAAGTAATTCAAGTAAGTCTAATCTAAATAGAATTTTCTTTTTTACCAATTGGTTAAAATATGTCATTTTATTATCTTTCCCCATTTCATTTTTCTATACAGATACTTGTATGTAATTATTTGAAGACAGGCCGAGAATCTTTACCAACGAAATGCATCTACGAGCTACATGAGAAATACGAATCATGTACTCCCTCCGTCCCATTTGAAGCTTCACCACTTTGGTGATGGCACACAAATTAAGAAAATGGTTGTGTGTAATAAGGGTTGTGAGAGGGAAGAAGTGAGTGGGTATGACAAGTGGTGCCTACATTTTTTACCATTTTAAGAAATGGTGAAGCTTTCAACGGGACACTCATTTGGGTAAAAGGTGAAGCTTCAAATGGGTCGGAGGGAGTAAAAGAAATTCTACGTTCACCATTTAGAATCTTATCTTTTTTTCCACTTTCTGTTTTTTTTTCTAACTTTAATATTTCACCAACTTTTATTTATTTTAGTTATTTTTATCTTCCAAATGTAATTATGCAATAGTTATTGTTTCCTTTAGTTAGGTTGGAGATTATTATTGTTGTTTTTATTTATTCTAGTAGTGGTATAAGCGGTCGATGTTTTCTTGGAAAATTTGATGGAGCGAGAAGCCGACAACATCGTATCATCAAGGTAATATCTTTCCCACATTCTAGTTTTTATATTTCACATCGTATCAACAAGATACATCATCCACAGGCTACATAAGAGACGGTAAACCAGGTTCGATTTTCAATATTTGGTTACTATGTTATCTTATCTAATTATTTTCCCATTCTATTATTTTATCCATGGGCTACATAAGAGATGGTAATGGAGGTTTGATTTTCAATATTTGGTTACTATGTTATCTTATCTAATCTTTTTCCCATTCTATTATTTATTGTCCATTTTCTTTGTATGCTTTTTGTTGTTTATGATTCGATTACAATATTAGAGTGTGGTTTAGTAGTAGTAGTTATTTTCAGTTTTCCCTATTGTTATTTTTTATGTTAGTGTTTGATTTGATGGTTACTCTGTGATTGAGGTGTTTGTTGTTCTTCATGTTCTTCTTGTGATTTTTTCCGGATTGCGTTTATGATATTATTGTGTTTTATTTGATTCTGAGACCTTTTTTTTTTTTTTTTTTTGTCTTTTTTTTTTGTTTTTTCATTCTTTTATTTTTGTTTTTTGTTTCTCATAATTTGGTTTTCATGTTTTTTTTTGTTTTTGCTTTTGTTTTGTCTTTTGTTTTTTTTGTTTTGTTTTTTTATCTTATCATTATTTTTGGGTTAGGATTTTTTAATCTTTATTGCCTTTGTTTTGCAATTTATTGGACTTTATCTCTTATGTTAATGTTAGTTGATGATGTGTGACTGTAATATTTTGTTTTTAAATATGATCTTTTATTTTCTCGTGCATTTTTTTATATTAAACATACCCAACAGTGGGATAAACATGTCCCGCATATGTAGCGTGCACGTGCCTCCCATGTGTCTCCTTTTTCAAGCGTCTACTCATTATCGTGTGAACGCTTTCTCTTTCTCTCCCACAGTTACATCTCTGTCTCGCGGATAAAAACTTTTCTCTACCGCAGATTCATCTTTGCCGCGCAGATTCATTTATCTCTCCCGCTGATACAACTCTGTCTCGCGGGTTCACCTCTTTCTCCCGAGATATGCGGGTTGGTAGCCTCTAAGTACTTCCCACGATTAGCCAAGGTCGGGGGAAGTCTTTCATCCCGTATTTGGGATCGCCGAGGAGCAGTGGATTGGAGGCTAGAATAGCGAAGTTCGCCACGTGTCCCGATCGTAGGGTGACACGTGGCCTAGTTGGGTTTATAAGGAAGAATTGCGGGATGGTCCAATACTACAGAGTATATGTGCCTTGCACATGGCGCTTGGCTTTACTTCTCATTGACTATAAAATTATAAATACCCTAAAATGGGATTCTACCTGTTTGAGTCAGGTAGAATACCATTTTTTAAACTTATTTTTTTTTTTTTTTTCACATGTTTATTCTTAAAGAAGGTAGGACGAGAAATTTTGCCAACATAATGTTGGGTTTCGTAGTAACATGCGCAGCGGAATTAAGCATTTAAAATTTTTATGAAACCCAAAGCCATAGATCCGTTCATATGATTATATCAAATACATGCAATATGAATACTAGAATACTAGCCCTTGATGCCTTTGAATTTCAACCTCTGATCTTGGTGGAGACTTTGAGGCTTGATCACGAACAAGCAAGAACACGAACTTCGAAGATGATAAGCTTCACCCTCTAGCGGTATCCACACCTCGAACGAATATCAAGAGCACTTGATCTTGGTTGCTAGACCAAAATTATGAAACACACTTTCACAATTATTATGAACTATATGGAATTATGAATTCTTGAACTAGGATTCTAAATCTCTAAACAAGAATATCGTTCTCTCAATGAACTAGGTTAATCACCCTTAATGGTTGGTGAAAAAGTCTTTATATAGGTCCTAGTCCTTAACCCTTAAGGAGCCAGGATTCCTAAAACCCGTCACCCAATTAAGGAAACTGATTTCTGGCCAAGCAGCACTGGCACGGTCGTGCCCTAAAACTGGCACGGCCGTGCCACTAGGGTCGAGCCTGGCCTCCGAAATCTGATTATTGGCACGGTCGTGCGTTATAACTAGCACGGCCGTGCCATCAGGTTCAAGACACATGCCCTTTCTGCCGATTATTGGCACGGTCGTGCCCTTCAAGCGGCACGGTCGTGCCCGACCAGAAAAGCCCATATTTTCCATAATTCCAATTCAGTCCTTTAGGATTCGTTCTATTCGTGTATGACCCTCTAAGATTACACTATGTTGGCAATGAGTCCAAACATGAACCCATAAGATATGATTAGGTTCTAACAAACCGTCATACCTACCCAAATAGTGTAACTAGATACAAGTTCGCATTCCATTTAGAATATGTCACAATCCCTTTGTCCACGATGTCATTGAACACAAGTCATGGTCAACAAGTCAACTTGTTTTTGTTCAATACTTTCTCGATTCCGAATATGTTGATAATCCAAATGACATTGATCCAATCAATTCATTTGAGTCCGGCCGAACATTTTCATCAACATCATTCCTACGAGAGGCCCAAGCTTGACATCTCTCCGAAGAGGGACAAATCCATTTAGCTTATTATTCTTCCCTACATGAATCCGATTATGCCAATCATACCTTTTATAACTACCCGGTTAAAGGTCGCGTTTGAATATGTCAAACATAATGTTCATCAAGTGGAAGACTATAATAACTTCATGTCTAAGGATTCTAATGACATAACTAATATGAGATATATATATTTGACATTGACCATGATATAGATCTCATAAAGCGGGTCATGTCCAGTACTAAACAAGTACCCATAAATCTAACATGATCATCCCATGATCATTTAGCCTTTATACTAGTACCAAACTAGTGCTAGGGACGGAGTATATTATAAGTAAACATGAACAACAATAATAATCAAAATATCTCTTTATTGATATGAATAAATGATAACAATTACAACGTTTAATAAACGTGCCTAGGGCACCAACACATAATACATCTATGGGATACATTAGAGACTGTAAACCAGGTTCGATTTTTTAACATTTGATTACGATGTTATCCAATCTTTTTCCCATCTAGACGACAACTTCTGTTTGTTGTATGGTTTTCGTGTTTATCATTCGATTACAATGTTGAGTGATGGTTTTTTTAATATCTAGACGTCAACTTCTGTTTGTTGTATGGTTTTTGTGTTTATCATTCGATTACAATATTGAGTGATGGTTTTGTGCTTGTATTCTTCATTGATATTTTTTATGTTAGTGTTTTATTTTATGGTTATTCATTGTAACTGAAGTGCTTATTCTTCTTGTTCTTCTCATGTGTTTTTTCTCTGATTGTGTTTATGATATTTTTGTTTTTTATTTAATTTTGAGACTTTTCTTATTGTCTTTATTTTTTTATTTTGTGTTTTGATTTTCGTTTTTCGTTTTTCAGTTTTTTGAGTTTGCTTTTCTTTTGATTTTTTTTTTTATGTGGTTATTTGCTTTATTTATTATTATTGTTATTTTTGGGTTGTGATTTTTTTTCTTCTTTGTTGCCTTTGTTTTGCAATTTATAAGTCATTTAGTATTATTGTTATTTTTGGGTTATGATTTTTTCTTCTTTGTTGCCGTTGTTTTGCAATTTATAGGTCATTATTCCTTTTGTTGCTGATGTTAGTTGATGATGTTTGGTTAGATTTTTTTTGTAATTGAATCTTTGCGAATGCTTGTGAGGTTTTTTTTTTTTCAATTATATTTTGAAATTTCTCTTATACTTTTGAAAGTATTACTTTCTCTGTCCCAGTTTAAGGTTCTTACTTTCCTTTTTGGTATGTCTCAGTTTAAAATTCTTAGTTGCTTTATTCCTTAAATGGCAAATGATGAATAGTATTTTGGACAATCATGTCCTCATAAAGTTCAGATATTACAAAAAAACCATCACTTACATATCTATTTTTCACCCACTTTCTTTATGAATAAACAATTATAGGACGGAAGGTGTTTTTCTTGGCACTAGTGAAGTAATTCAAGTAATTCTAAGAAGCTAAATATAATTTTAATTTTTACCAATTGATTAAAATATGTCAATTTATTATCTTTCCCCATTTCATATTTTTATACACATACTTGTATGTTAGTGTTAATTAAAGACACGCCGAGAATCTTTACCAACGAAATGCATCCACGAGCTACATAAGAGACAAAAATCAGGTAAAAGAAATTCGATTTTCAAGGTAATAGTTTTCAAACATTCTAGTGTTTATATATATTTCACATGTTTGGATAGTATTGAAGTAGGACGAGAATCTTTATCAACAAGATACATCCACGGGCTACATAAGAGACAGTAAACCAGGTTCGATTTTCGATATATAGTTACTATGTTATCTTATCTAATCCTTTTCCCATTCTATTATTTTTTGTCCATTTTCTTTGTATGATTTTTTTGTTTATGATTCAATTGCAATATTAGGTGGTGGTTTTGTACTTGTAGCTACTTTCAATTTTCCTTATTGTATTTTTATGTTAGTGTTTGATTTGATGGTTACTCTGTGATTAATGTGTTTGTTCTTTATGTTTTTCTTGTGATTTTTTCCTGATTGTATTTATGATATTCTTATGATTTATTTAATTTTGAGACCTCTCTTTGTTGTCTTCATTTTTTGTTTTCTATTTTTGTTTTTTATTCTTTTTTTTTTTCTTTTATTTATTTTTGTTTTTTGTAATTCAAGTTTCATTTTTTTTTGGTTTACGCTTTTTTTAATCTTTATCGCCTTTGTTTTGCAATTTATAGGACTTTATTTATTTTGCTATAATGTTAGTTGATGATGTATTTATTTTGGTTTTTTTAAATATCACCTTTTATTTTTTTTGCACTATTTTATATTAAACATACTTGGATGTAGTTAATTGAAGACAAGCCGAGAAACTTTACCAACTGTGGATAACATGTCTTGTATATGTCTACGCGCACGTGCCTCACATGTGTCTCCCTTTTCCTGCGTCCACTCATGATTCCGGCTCTTCTTCTCTTCCCCGGTCGAATTCTTCCTCTAATTCTTTACCCATCTTCTACAACCCCAATGCCATTATGGCGCAAACCTACCTCACCAAAGAAAATTACTTTAACTGGGCAAAACCTATTCAAACTCTTCTCCGCACCCATGACCTACTCTACATCATTGATCCCACCCAACCTCCGCTAAGTTATTAGATGGTTCGGACAACCCTCAACACGCCTTGTGGAAGAATGGCACAGACTTTGTGTGCGGATGGATCAAAGGGACAGTTATTCCCGCCGTTCAACCCTATCTTAACTCGTGTGACACTGATTCGGCCGCTTGGGCTGCCCTCGCCAAACGATTTGGGGCTTCCTTCGCCCTGCAAATCGACATCCTTAAGGAGAAATTAAGGATAAATTACATGCCTGATAAAGGCCTCGGAAACCTCCATCGCAGACTATCTTCTCCAAGCCACCTCCATCTTTCTGAATGATTTCGTGCACGAAGAAGTCTACATGAGCCTCCAAGCTTCGCAAATCCCATTGCTCCGGATCATGTGTAATCTCCTCGAGCTTGGTTTCAGTGCTTGCACGACTTCCTTCTCCCGTTTTGTTTCTTCAACAATCGGTCTGACTCTTCTCTCTTTATCCATCACTCTCGTGACTCCACGACTGTGATTCAAGTATATGTCGATGATATCATCGTCACTGGTTCTCGCCCTCTGCTGTCTCTGCTATTATTGATGACATTTGCCACACTTTTGACAGTCGTCGGTTCGGAGACTTGAGCTTCTTCTTGGGTCTTGAGGCTACTCGTGATACAGAGAGACTACGACTTGGCCAATCACGGTATTCTCGTGATTTACTTGCTCGTTTTAATATGACCGACGATTAGGAGACTTGAGCTTCTTCTTGGGTCTTGAGGCTACTTATGATATAGAGACACTGCGACTTGGCCAATCACGGTATGCTCGTGATTTACTTGCTCGTTTTAATATGACCGACTGCAAACCATCCTCCACCCCCATCCCTCACTCTCGTCTTTCTTGTCACTATGTGAGCTTCTCCCGGATCCCACTACGTATCGCAGTCTTGTGGGTGGACTTCAATATCATACTTTGACTCAGCCAGATATTGCGTTTTCAGTATATTAGATGTGTAAGTTCATGCATCAACCTCGTACAACTCACTTGGTTGCAGCTAAACGTATTCTTCGCTTTGTAAATGGCACCATTAGTTTGGGTCTCACCTTCCACCGCTCCTCGAACTTCTCCATTCGGGTATACTCTGATGCAAATTGGGCTGGGGATCCCGATGATTGTAGGTCCACAACTGGTGCTTATATTTTCATTGGACCGTATTATCATTTCTTGGATGGCCAAGAAACTGGAATATCAGGCTCTCGCTACGACCACTGCTGAACTCCGTTGGTTTTCTTATTTGTTTCGCGAACTACGAATCCCCTTCTCTCCACCTTCATTGTTCTGCGACAACCTCTCGGCCCTCCATATGGCACGCAACCTGTCTTTCATGCTCATACTCGGCACATCGAGATAGATTATCACTTCATTTGTGAATTAGTTGCTCGATGATTTTTGACACTTCACTATGTCTCTACTGTTGATCAACTTGCCGATATCTTTACAAAGGGCCTGTCTAAACCTCAGTTTCATGCTTTATCCGTCAAGCTGCGCCTAACCTATGGACGTCTTACTTGGGGGGGGGGGGGGTATTAGCCGAGATTTATGGGGTGCCATATCAAGGATCCAATTTGTATAGATAGCTAAGGATCATTCTCATATTTTGAATATATTGTGATAACTATTGTATAAAATAGGTGATAGAATTCTAGCCTGAATTAGAGTCCTAGTTTACTAAAATAGGTTAAGGAAGTCTCACACTGTAACCTATATAATGTACATTCTGTGAATATGATAAACACAATGGAAAATTCCCAAAACCAATTCTCTCCTTCTTCAAACTCTCATAGATTGGAGACTAGAATAGCGAAGTTCGCCACGTGTCCCAATCATAAGGTGACACGTGGCCTAGTTTGGTTTACAAGGGAGAATTGCGGGATGGTCCATTACTACAGAGCGCATGTGCCTTGCACATGGCATATGGCCTTACTTCTCATTGACTATAAATACCCTACAATGGGATTCATTTGTACCAAGAAGGCTTGGTCTCAGGCTACATATTTTCTCTATCTAAACACCAAGTTTCGCAATACTTATCTCTCCCCGGAATCCCTCTAGTTCCTATTCTCGCTCCATCTCTCTATGCTCTCCGGTGATCCGTGGAACGCCTCCCTACCTAGAAAACTCTCACACTACTTCATATATCCCTAATACAACTCCGTAGGACTACTCTCCTACACCAACGAAATGGATTCACGAGCTACGCAAGAGACATGAGTCAAGAAAAATTCGATTTTCACCATTTTTTTAATCTTATCCCTTTCACATTTTTTTTTAATGAAGCCCTGACGAGAATCTTTGCCAACAGAATACATCCACGGGCTACATTAGAGACGGTAAACCAGTTTCGTATTTCAACATTTGGTTACTATGTTATAATCTTTTTCCCATTTTTTTTTTTACATTTTATTATCTAGACGACTACTTCTGTTTGTTTTTTGGTTTTTGTTGTATATGATTCGACTACAATACCGAGTCGTCGTTTTGTGCTTGTATTCTTTATTGATATTTTTTTATGTTAGTGTTTTATTTGATTGTTACTCTCATTGAAGTGTTTGTTCGTCTTGTGATTTTTTTCTTATTGTATTTATGATATTCTTGTTTTTTATTTAATTTTGAGACCTTTCTTCCCCTTTTTTTTCTATATTCGCTTTTCGTAATTCAATTTTTGATTTCGCTTTTATTTATTTATTTTGGCTTTTGTTTTTTGCTTGTTTACTTTTTTGTTTTGGGTTATGGTTTTTTATTTCTTTATTGTCTTTGTTTTGCAATTTATAGGTCATTATTTCTATTGTTGTTGATGATGTTTGATTAGATTATTTTTTGTTTCAAATTGAATCTTTGTGATTCTGTTGTTATTGAATTGCGATTTGAGAATGTTTTACTTTCTAATTGCAAATTTGGTAGAGCTTTGTGAATGCTTGTGAAGTTCTTTTTTCCGATTTATATTTTGATATTTCTCTTTCTTATAGTTTTGAAAGTCTTATTGTTGTCATGATTGTTTATTTTTTAATTGTGTTTTATATTATTTTGAGGTAGCTACTATTGTTTTTTTTAGTGTTGTTGTTTATGATCATAAGTTTGCTATTGATATTGTTTTACGGTTTTTTTTTGCTTGTCGTTATTCATTTTTTTTTTTTTTGCTTTTTTTTTAAAAAAAAATATTTTTGGGTTATGATTTTTTTTCTTCTTCTTTATTGTTGTTGTTTTTCAATTTATAGGTATTTTGTTATTGATATTAATTTTAGATGTTTGATTAAATTGTTTTTTTTTTTTTTTTGTAAATGGTTTGAAGCAGCCGCATGAAAATATTGAATTTTTGTGATTGTGTTGTTAGTAAATTGCAATTTGAGAATGTTTTTACTTTTTAATTGCAAATTTGAGAGAGCTTTGCCATTGCTTGTGAGGTTCTTTTTATTTTCGATTTATATTTTTACGCTGCTCTTTCTTATAGTTTTGGAAGTCTTATTGTTGTCATGATTGTTCTTTTTTCCTTATAATTATGTTTTTTACTGTAAATTTGAGTTAGCTTGATGCATGCATGGTAATACGGTCCAAAAAGCGACTATCTTGGAATGTTTTGATGTTAATGAAGGCACGACGAGAAACTATGCCAAAGTATACATTCACATGCTACATTTGAGACGGTAAACCAAGTTCAATTTTCAACATTTGGTTACTATATTATCTTATCTAATATTTTTCTTATTCTATTTTTTTATTGTCATTTTTTCTCATTTTAATATCTAGACGACTTTTGTTTGTTGTATGATGTGAGTGGTTACTTATTGTAATTGAAGTGTTTGTTCTTCTTGTAATTTATCCTAATTCTGTTTGTAATATTCTTGTCTTTATTTAATTTTGAGATCTTTCTTTTTTGTCTTTGTTTTATTTTATTTTTTGATTTGTTTTTTAGTTATTCAATTTTAGTTTTTTGTTTTTTGATTTTGTGTTTGTTTCTTTACATTTTCCTTTTTTTTATGCTTTTATTATTATTTTTGGGTTATGATTTTTTTTCTTCTGTATTGTCTTTGTTTTGTAATTTATAGGTCATTATTTCTTTAGTTGTTGATGTTAGTTGATGATTCCTGATTAGATAATTTTGTTTCTTTTAAAATTGAGTCATTGCGATTGTGTTGTTTTTAAATTGCAGTTTGAGAATGTTTTTTTTTTTCATTCCGATTTATATTTTGACATTGCTCTTTCTTGTAGTTTTGAAAGTCTTATTGTTGTCATGATTGTTTAATTTTAAAATTGTTTTTTAATTGTAATTTTGAGGTAGCTACTATTGTTTTTTTGAGTGTTGTTGTTTATGATCATAAGTTTGCTATTTATATTATTTTCTTAATGTAAGTTGAGCATTATTTTCGTGGGATTAGATGTGATTAATGCTTTCTTGGAGAATTTGAAGTAGCACGAGCATCGATATCATTCTAGCACGCGAGGTATTCTTCTTGTCACCAATGAAGTAATCCAAATAAGTAGACCTAATGGAATTTTCCTTTTAGCAATTGGTTAAAAATATGACAATAAATCTCAATACTTGTGTAAGATTTAGTAGAATAGAACAATGTTTAATTTTACAAGGAGCAAGATATAACAAAAACTCGACGTCAATATTTTTCAACTACAAATTAGTTTTACCCGATTAGTCATTTATTGAAATATCACTTCAGTTGCATGTGACATGATTTAACGGCTCAAATCTAACAAAATTGAATGGGGGACCAACTGCGTTCAATTTGAGCGGTAGAGCGATCTTCCCAATTAGGGATGGCAACGGGTCAGGTTCGGGGCGGGTTTCGTCAAAACCGAATCCGACCCTAATGTCAAAAGGTGACCCGAAGGCAAGGGAACCTGAACCCGACCCGTATCAAATTATAAAATTTTCAGCTCATATTTGCTTGGGCACAATCTATGTCTAATATTAAATTTTAATTAGTTATAGAAATTAGTTTAAAATCATCAAACCGCACTAAAAAACAACTATAAAAATAAATTGAACAACATATAATATGATTAACTAACATAATATCTTGACTTTGTACATGAGGGTGCGGGTCGGCCGGATCACGGCAGGTCAATATCAAAACCCGAACCCGACTAGGTCATGAAAATTGCAACCCGAACCCTACTTTTCAGGGCGGATCGCCTTCGGGTTCGAATCGGGTTCGGTCAAATTGCCATCGCTATTCCCAGTCCCTTCCCCCTAATAGATCCCTCCCACTCCCCATCCTACCCAACCTCCTCCTAAATAACCACCCTCTCCTTCCCCCGCTATTTTTTGATGTGATTCGAGGGCATCACAAATGTTCAAAAGGCTCTTTACTTTTTTATGAGCTAGATTGATGTTGACTTTGTTAGAAGAAATGTATGGGTCCTCTTCATCGGCTATGCCGTCATTTCCGAATTCGGGTGTGAATAATAAGGGGTTTAGATTAAAAGCCAAATCTAGGTTTAGTAAAAAAAATATTTGATGGTGGTGGTTGAGGTTGTAGTGGAAGTTGAACTGGGTTGTGGTTAAATGGGTGGGAAACCTTGACCCAATTCTTTTTTCTTTCTGTTAATTTTTATCTTTAAAAAGTATGGTGGTTGTTGTGGTTCTAGTGGTGGCATGGTGAGTGTCATGGTGGTTGGAGACCGGAGAAGACATGAGTTTTTTTTAGGAGAAGACATGAGTTAACAATCCATCATCAACTTGGGCCAGTCTAATACCATATTAGAATTGAGCCGCCATCCCCTTAAAAGGCCTGTGAGGTTATTCAATCTATATACTGGATCAATTTTATTCTCCAAGTTGATGAAGGAGTAGGACCCATGGGACTTCAACATGGTGTCCGAGGTGTCAATGTTAAATGCTTCTTAGGTTTTCAATTTACTCCGTGTGTCCCAATTTAAATTCTTTTTTCTGATGTCCCAAATTGAAGTGCCTCACTGCCCCGTAGGTAGTTTCGTATGCTTAACTTTTCTTGTATGTATACCTTACTAGAAATTTGTATACCACCTTTGACTCCAATTATGAAAAGTTTGCAATATTCTCAAGCAAAAAAACACCAAAAATATACCCCTGCACTCAGAGATCATCTGCAGATATGCCTTTACATCAGTTATTGACAATCTTGCCCTTAAACTCACATTTTCTGGCGTAAAATTTTCCACCTTCAAGTTTCCATCCAAAATTTAACAAAAATGTTTTTGTGGTTGCATATGTGGATTATTTGATTAGTTGACAATCATTTGATGCTGATATATTATTAGGATTAGGAGCAAAACCCAGGGAGTTGCTCGAAGTAAGGATAACAATATTACTCTTAAACTGAAGGGAGGAGGCAGCTAATTTTGTTGCCACTAAGCTCATCAGCACTATCCACTATACTGGTATATTGCAGAACTCTTGTAAGTTTTTGATGTCATGGAATATACTCCCTCCGTCCCAAAAAAAATAGTCCCATTTTCTTGGTCAATACATGTGAACTTTGATCAAACATTAATGTGAATCTACTATCATTAAGTGATTTTTGAATAACAATTTTTTGAATTTGATTAGGATGATTAGATTGACATCAATGCTTGGCCAAAGTTCCCTTGTGTTGACCATGAAAAGTCAAATGAGGCTATCATTCCGGCGCGTAGATAGTATTACTAATGCATTATTATTTGATCTGTCGTTATGCTAAAACGTATACCCGGTCAAAGTTTAGTTTTTTTACCATCAAAAACCAAATGTGACTATTTTTATTATTATTATTATTTTTTTTTTTTTGGGGGGGGGGGGGGCAGAGGGAGTAATTTTGTAAGTTATTTTCTCGAGTTTAGAAGGAATTAGATGATATTGTAGATACTCTCCTTCCTACTCTTTCCCTTCCCTTTCCCTCACTTTCCTTTCTAAAACAATCTCGTGGGCGTAAGGAGTATTTCTTTTTTATTTTCCCTCCCTTTTTTCATATCGAGAACTGAACCGTGAACATGAACACTCATTCTGGCACCATAAAACGAATTGATGGTCAATTTGGGATGTAGGGAGCATTACTTTTTTATTTTTTCCTAATTAATCACAAGTGTAAATGTGCAGGTGTTTTCTGAAGAGTTTGGATTGTTGAGATAATTGACCTCATCCGCAGAGTTTGGCTTGATGAGTAAATTGACCTCATTGTTGCTAGATTTGGGTGTTACGACGTAGTCATATTTTGTAGAGAAGGTTGAGGAAAAATAAAGTTTATTTCGGATTTTGATTTTTGAAAATTTGTTAATTTTCAAGAGAAAGACAGCTTTGTAGAGATGGAAATTTCTGGTTCCTGCATTTTGTAGAATTGAATTATAAAAATTGTTTATTCAATGTTGAACAGTGCCTTTGTTGTCATTCCTGTTTAATGGAATGTTCAATGGAATACAGTATGTGATTAGCGATTACTCCCTCCGTCCCATACTTATTGCTACCAAATGGGAGTGAACGGGGATTAAGAAAATATGTTGGAAAAGTAAGTACTACTGTGAGTAGGTAGGAGAGAGAAAATAAGTTAGTGGATAGGAGAGAGAAAAAATGAACATTTTGGGTAAGTAGCAATAAATATGAGACGCCCGAAATGGAAATACGTAGCGATAAGTATGGGACGGGACGGAGGGAGTATGTTCTTTGAGGTGTTTATAAGTACATTTTACTAGCCTTGTAACATGAACCGAGTAGGTTAACTTGAGGACCTATTTTATATTACAATTAACTTTTTTTTGTTCAAAATTCAATCAAAGTAATAAGTAAAAAATATGGAGAGGAAGCAAAGCATTTGGGTGTTTTCTATGTCAAGTCTCCAAATAACATATTTCAAACTCGTCATGACTCCAAATAACATATTCCAAACTTCTATTAATAACAAGTGTAGATATTCATTAAAATAATTAAATTAGAGTAAAAGTATTGCTCAAAATTCATTCAATACGACAAAAAAAGTAGGACATTAAATTATAACATGTTATGGAAATGTTAATTCAATGAGCGTTAGACATATATTTGTACAAAAATATTCTAGTATTAACATATTTTAAAAATTTTAAAACCATAGTTTGTTGCTCGAAAGAAAACACACTAAAGTTTGTTTGTACTTTTGTTAACATAAGTCGTACCACTTGGGGTTGATCATCAGTTTCATGTGGATTGCTAACTCCAAACTTTGTATGTTTACATTTATTAATAAAATATTGTAGTTTGCTTCAAGAAAAAAAAGGGGGCAAATTGCAATTTGGTAACCTGTGTTTGTATCACTTTTGCAATTTGGTTCATGAGTTTGTATTTCTTGCAATCCGATTCTTGTGTTTGTTATTTGTTGCAAATTGGTATAAAATCTAACAAAATGATTAGTTTTTTTAAAACAAAAAACAGTCATGTGCATATCACATGACTTTTTAAAGATATAATTGTCATTTCTCAAGTGTATGTGTTAATGACTGAAAGGGTTGAAGGGAATTGCTCATTTTGGAAGGAAAAAAGTGAGTGATTTAGTATTTATTGTGTGACGGTTAATTTCAACATTAATGGAGGAATGGTGAGGTTGTTGCCGTTTAATGAAGAACATGACGATGGACCACCCCTTATTTATACATAACACGCATGTTCCTCGCATCCCTACGCTCACAATGAGAATTATACCCTTAAAAAAGTCATGTGATATGCACATGACTGTTTTCCCGTCAATAAATTAATACTCCTTCCGTCCCATTTTAAACTTCAAAAATCTCCCTTTTGGGTGTCCCATTTTAAAACTTCAAAATCCAAAAAAGGAAAGTTATTTATACTTTTTTATTTAGTGGGACCTACATGTCATACACACAACAACTATCCACTAACTATTCCCTACCCCACTTTCTCTCTCCTACCCACTTTCTATACTCACAACACTCTACCCCACTATCTATATTTTATAATATAAAGATTCACATCTTAATTTTTGTGCCCACTTATTTTTTTTTTTGAAGTTTAAGATGGGACGGGTGGAGTATTTCGTTAGTTTTTATATCACATTGCAACAAAATGCCAAACATAGCAATTAGGTTGCAACATTTACAAACACGAGATCCAAATTACAAAAGTGATACAAACACATGTAACTAAATTGCAATTGGCCCTAATCCAAACACACCAAAGTTTGTTTGAACTATTGGAGTAAGTTATAATAACTTGCATGTAGTAAGGAATTGAGATCCCTGATGCGGTCCATTTTCTTCAATGTTCATGCGCGTGGTTGGAAGTGAGTCACATGAACCGCATTCAAGTGGAGATGTTTGACATTAATTTCGACTTGTGGGATCTATTTAAAATCAAATAAATGTTAGTCACTGATTGAGAAAAAGAGGGAGATGTGTCAAAACTTGAAAAAGTACCCTATTAGAACTATTGTTCAGTCTTATTTCCTAAAATATTCACTATATTCTTTTGTTATTTATTCTATTTACAAATTCTACAATTTATCTGATGTAAAAGAACTGTTGCAGCGGAATAACAATAAAATAAAAGATAGCAATTAACCGAATCAACGAATTAATTGACCCAATTCGAATCCACGAATTAGGGTTTGGCAAGAACAACAATAATGAAGCTCTTGAAAAACGAAGGAATCCACCTTCCGAATGAATCCACCTTCAAACAAACCAATAATAGTTCAAGGGATTAAACCCACAAAGATGCAAGAAGCAAACTTTAATAAATATCAAAATCACAACGTGTTCAAACAATGAAAAAAAAATATATTTAGAGGCTAGGAAATAATAAAACCCTAATCTCAAAAGGACTCATAAAAGTATACCAAAAATACCCAAATAATAAACCAAAAAGGAATTCTTTCACACGTTAATTGCCTGGGCAGATTGCCGAGCACGACCGTGCCCTAAATCTGGCACAGTCGTGCCAAACATGTCGACTCATGCCTTCTTTTCCCCCAATTCCTGCACGGGCGCGCTCTTCACCACGCACGGTCGTGTCCGGCTTGGTCCGGTCGGGCAGCCAACGGGATCCGGGCGGATCTATGGATCTGGGCTTCTTCTTTCTTCTTCCTCGAGCTACATCATATTCGTATCCCTGATACATAACATTAAAGCACGGTTCAGGCATTACCTAACAATGCCGAGATCGTCATGCAAAGTCGAGCATTTACGCCTGATCATTCAAAGCCTAGTTTCAATAACTAGCACGACCACGGCATACATGACGTGTAGGGTCTCTTTGAGTTAAGGCTAAAACATCTCGACTCCTAACAATTTGAACCTAGTTTTGACAACTAGTTCTTTCAAATTTAACGAAACCGAGCATCTAACGCTCATGACGGCTCATAACGGTGAACGACCACGGCCTAACAACAGCCTAATCCGGCTGCATTACGCCTCGCCATTTCAGACAGTGTTAAGACATCTCAAACCGAGATAAGGTAACATTAACAAATGACGAGATAACACACTTGGCTACATAACAGTCAAGAAAATAAGGATTAACACCTCAATGCCTCGTTGCGACACCATGAAGCCAAGGAATTTACCTGTCGTGACCCCGAAAACACATTTACTTGGGTTGAGCTTCATGTCGTTAGTCTTCAAGTTCTTTATGGTCTCCGTCAGATCTGGGACGTGACTTCCTGACTTGGTCTTGATTACCATGTCATCGATGTAGGCTTCCATGTTTCTGCCGACAACGGCCCCTGCTACTGGTGATCACCAGAAGGATAACCCATATGCCAAAAACTATGGCACCTAGTGCTTTAAATGTGGGCAGACATGACATGTTTCTAGTGGTTGCCATCTTCACAAGAATATTAATGGGGTGGCTCACGACGTTGATGATGCTGATGATAGTGAGGGTGAGGAGTATGTATACGATCCTAATGTGGACGATGAGGACGGAGACGAACATCACGCGTGTATAGTTCGTAAGTTACCTACACCCTCAGTGACAGTTGATCCTGCACGACATAATATTTTTCGTACCAAGGGTAAGGTCAATGGTATGGCGGTTCGTGTCAACATTGATAGTGGTAGCAGCGAAAACTTGGTGGCACGGGGATTGGTAAATAAGCTAAAGCTTGAAGTGCGTAAACATCCGTCTCCGTATGTTGTTGGGTGGATCAATGCTACTGGCTCGGTGAAGGTAACACATCAATGTATCATTCATTTTTCAATTGGCAAATATATGGATGTGATTACATGTGATGTTGTGGATATGAGTGCTTGTCAGTTATTACTTGTTACCCGCAGCTACAGTCTGTGTATTATTCATAGCAGGAAAAGTCACAGAAGGTTGACTCTTGCTACTGTCCGAAGTGCCCTCTCCAAATTTTCTATATGGGACCGGGGAACGAAACGTAGAGGACAACTGACTTTCCACCTTTTTCGCCCTAGTGATGGTTTCACAAAGTGAGTGGGTAACAAATAAGTCTACCTGATTTTGGATGAGAGGATGAAGACCTTCGATGAATCGTGCGACTTGAAGAGATTATGTTTCATTCACATCCGTGCGGGCGGAACGGGCATAAAAATCGCGAGCATATTCATCGACTGTCCTGTTACCCTGTTTACACTTCAAAAATTGACGATAAATTTCCTGATCAAAATCGTCGGGTAGAAAACGGTCTTTCAGTGCAGTCTTCATATCTATCCAACGACGAATCGGAGGCTAATTGTTACGAATTCGATGTCTCGTCACTTGCGTCCACCACGCAGAAGCACCCCCACGTAATTTATAGGCAACATAAGGAACCTTACGATCCTCCTCAGTTTGCATTAAATCAAAGAATTTTTCAACCTCAGAAAGCCAATCCATAAAATCTTCAGTATTCAACTCACCAGAGAAAAACGGAATGTCAGCCCGAATCTTGGGTCGTTGATCTGCAGGAGGCACTACCCTGGCCTCATAAAAACCACCATCTCGGAAATTCCCTTGAACCGGATCTTCGCGGCGGAGGCGTTCCCCACGAGGATCTGCCCGATTTCTTGGGTTTTCGTTGTCACGCCCACCAAGACCATTCGCTAATATTGCCAGAAGTTCAGTATGACGAGCTGTTGCTTCTTGTGACGCGGTAGTAGTTGCATGTACTAGTTGCGTTTGAGATTCAGAAAGATGTCGCATAATGTCTTGCATACTGGTTGTCAAAGCGGCGATAAGGTCCTTGATATCATCGTTGGCCATCGTCCAAGGATCGTCCTTTTCTGATACCAATTGATGTAAAAGAGTTGTTGCAGCGGAATAACAATAAAATAAAAGGATAGCAATTAATCGAATCAACGAATTAATTGACCCAATTCGAATCCACGAATTAGGGTTTGGCAAGAACAACAACAATGAAGCTCTTGAAAAACGAAGGAATCCACCTTCAAACAAACCAATAATGGTTCAAGGGATTAAACCCACAAAGATGCAAGAAGCAAACTTTAATAAATATCAACGTGTTCAAACAATGAAAAAAAAAAAAGAGTATTTAGAGGCTAGGAAATAATAAAACCCTAATCTAAAAAGGACTCATAAAAGTATACCAAAAATACTCAAATAATAAACCAAAAAGAATTCTTTCACACGTTAATTGCCTGGGCGGATTGCCGAGCACGGTCGTGCCCTAAATCTGGCACGGTCGTGCCAAACATGTCGACTTATGCCTTCTTATTCTTCCACGGGCGCGCTCTTCACCACGCACGGTCGTGTCCGGCTTGGTCCGGTCGGGCTGCCAACGGGATCCGGGCGGATCTATGGATCTGGACTTCTTCTTGCTTCTTCCTCGAGCTACATCATTATCATACTCAACTTTTTTTTTCCGCTCATAATATTATTAGAGGTGGTCTCCCATGAGAACTAGGGATGACCAAACACGGTTTCGGTTACGGTTCCGATTCGGAACCGCCGGTTCCGGTTCGCCATTTATGTGAACCTTAACCGGTTACACCGGTTCCGGTCATCACAATCCGGTTCCGATCCCGTTCCGGTTAGGTTCCACACTACATTTTTTTTATTTTTTTATTTTTTTTATCATACAATAAAGAATAAACAGGTTAAAATTTATTGAAAAACAAGGGATTTTTTTTATTTATCATACAATAATGAATAAAAATGTTAAAATTTATTGAAAAACAAGGGATTTTTATTTTTTTTAATGGAAACGCCAGTCCGGTTCCGGTTCCTGTCCGGTTCCGGTTCGCCATTTATGTGAACCTTAACCGGCCCTTGGTTACACCGGTTCCGGTTACTCCGGTTCCGGTTAACTCGTCGGTTCGCTCCGGTTCCGGGCTTCTCCGGTCCGGTTCCGGTCCGGTTTTCCGGTTCCGTGCCGGTTTGGTCATCCCTAATGAGAACACCCATTTTGTTCTCATGGATGAGAACGGTTGTAACAGTAGCAATTTTGTGCGAAGCATAGGATCTCAACCCACGCTCCACTCAAAATCTACCATGTGGCAGCGATCATGACCCAATTATTATTATTTTTTTCTAGAAAAAAAATCGTTTTTTTTTAGTTTTTATATTATTATTTTTTTTGAAAGTTTTTTTCGTTTGTCAAATGTAATACTTAGTGTAACTAAATGTAACAACTGTGTTATTTATAAAATAACATTGTTTATAAGTAAACGTAACACCAGTTTTACAAAAAAAAATAGCTCATTTTACTGATCTTTCAACTGTAATACTAACTATAAATACGTGTAACACTGACAATAACTAAATGTAACACTTTAGTAGATGAAATTGTAACAAATTTCTATAGATAATGTAATACTTTTACATGTATCAAGATAAATTGAACTCATTGTAACTTATTATTTGAATACATATAGATATACTTTTATACAAGTAAACGTAACTGTTTTACAATGTTATTATACAAGTAAAATATAACATTCATTTATAAAAATTGTTACTTTCTTATTTTTACAATGTTACTAACACAAGTGTTTTTAGTTTTAAAGTGTAAATGGTTGAATTATTACTTTTCTATACATATGTGTTACAATCATGTATAAACATTGTTACATATAAGTAACACATTTGTTACATTTTAGTTATAATAAATATTACTTTTGACAAAGGAAGAAAACGTAAAAAAAAAAACATTGTTACTTTTCTATATATATATATATATATGTATTACTTTTATGTATACAAACTGTTACATATAAGTAACACGTTTGTTACATTTAGTTATAGTAACTATTACTTTTGGTAAACCGAAAAAACACCAAAAAAAAATATAAAAAATATAAAAAAAAAATTGCACGCGGATCATGGGTCCGGGTCATGGGTCAAAAATGACTCGTCTCTACTACAAGACGGGTCATAATGTTCTCTAGAGCCGTCAATTCGGGACCGTCCCGCTATATATATGGGACGGGACGGGACAGTATATTTTTATCCCAAAAAAATGCGGGACTATTCGGGACCGTATGGGACGCGGGACAAAACAGGATGGGATGGGACGGGACGTCCCGTATTTTTTTGAAAATTCTTGCTCAAGCAGAAAAGCTCTTGATATCGGAGAAGGTCCAGCAGCCTTGCTGTTGGGTTTTGAGCAAACATGTGCAGCGGAATAAACCCAAAGTCTAGATCCATTCAAGATGATTAAATTAATACGGAGATGAATTTAGGATACTAACCGTGAAGGAGATTTAAAATTCTGAGATCTTCAATCTTTGTTCTTCGCGCTTCTTTGAATCACGAACGCAGGAACACGACCGCAAAACTTGGATCACGAACTTGGAGGAGTTGATGCCAACGCCCTCTATGTTTATCCACACGCGAACGAATATCAAGAACTATTCTTGATCCGGATTGCTAGACCCAATGGAAACTATTTCTATAATGAAGGCTATATGAAAACTATGATTCTTGTGTTGGGACATGGCTTGCAACACAAGTCATTTAGACTTCCATTCATAAAATTATGATTATAATGTTAATTATAAAGTATAGTTTATAATGAAATGTGTAGAATTCATGGATATATAATTACCTAATTGTGATGGGCAAAAGGGTAATATAATATCACTTATCTTGAAAGGGTGTGGTCCCTAAGTGAACTGTCACCAAGTCTCCTATATAAAGGGTGTTCCATCAACCCTTAGAGACAAATGAATTCTTGCTTTCTCATCTAAATTTATCTTCATATTGTTAGAAAACTTTGAGAGAAAAAGAGACATTATCACTTAGAAGAACACTCTCCCTATTTTTTTTCTTCTTCTTGTTCTTCACTTCTCCCTACAACATTCATATGGATTCAACAGGTAATTGTTCTTAATCGCTTCCGCTTCATCTTTTTCCTCAATCTTATTCTGAAAATGAGCGTGGCATTCAGGGGTTATGAAAATTGTTCCAACAATTGGTATCAGAGCCCGCTCATATTTTGGTTTAAGTTTGAGTTCTTTTCGGGAAAGCTTTTATGCTTTATTCGATTCATTTTTCCTGTTGAATCATCAAGTTTTGATGTTGATTAGGGACTCTAATTCATTCATAGATTACTGATAATAATCATTTGAATTTAAGAAAATGGTTTGAAAAGTTTTGTTGAATGAACACAATGGTTCAAGTGTGACTATCCCTTCATAACATGGTTTTATGTCTAGTGCATACCATGTGGATCTACATACTTGATTCCATTGTTTTAAAGCAAGATTATCCCTAAATAACATGGTTTTATGTTGTAAAGAACATACCATGTGGATCTACTTGTTGTTCATCATTTTTTGGGATAAAATTTGGAAAAGTGCAGCAAAGCATGCATGAAACGGTGGCTTTAGCCCGGTCGGGTCTTATGTTCTGCCTGGTCGGGTCTTATGTTCTTCCCGGTCGGGTATTATAAGTTGCCCGGTCGCGCATGTACACTATTCACAGGTTTTTGTTTTTTCAAAGATGTTGCACAATTTTGTTCCTCTTTTGAACAAAACATATATTTTTTCAAACCCTAAGGCCTTGATTAATTATATGCTTTGACAATTTTATTCATTGTTTAAATAATATTATCGCCTAAGTGATTTACGTTATTTAAACCCTAAAATTGTAAAGTGTTGGATGTTTAAGTTGATATGTGAATGGCTTGAATTTTCCAAAGAAGATCTTGACATTTGACTAAACTTGGGCATTCATGTGGTAACAAGTAAAATAAACATTAGGTTATTTTCTTAGGTACTTATGTCGGCCCAAAGGAAGATTAAGTATTTATTAAAATATAAGTTCAAATTACTTGTTGCCTAAGGCAATCATTTATGAGTCAACTCGCAATCCAAAGATTAGTTTTGATGTCATGTTGATTGTCTTGTTGATGGATTTCATTGATATAATTAATCATTATTTATTGTGTAGTTTCTTATTTATGTTTTGTATTCATTCTTGTTCTCAAAATTCCAACAAATTTGTTTATTGCTTCATCTGTAATTACTGCTATGAGTACCGTTGCAATGTGGGACTAATTATAAAACTTAAAAAACAAATAATTATAATCTTGGGCTATATAGAACTCGTATTAAGGGATCCGTTTCTCTTCTTATTGCTTGAGTGCTGAGAAGTGACACGCTCTAACCGCGTAAGCCTAATGATCATAAAGAATATTGTCCCGGAGACCTTTTGGACGGTGTCTCCGAGGATATTGATGCTACAAACATTCCTTGATACCCTTGAGGAAACTTGTTTCCATAAGGTATAAAGGGTACCGGGAATTTAAGGGAGTACATTTTAGAAATAGTTCATCTATTGTCGAAACGAAAAGGCACTTAAGTTAAGGATATCGGATGATATTCTTGTGCATTTAGTTTTAATCTTTCTTCTATGGTTTGGTTGCTTTGAAGTGACCTATCAATATCAAAAGAACAAGTGAAATATTAATGAATTACTTTCACTTATGACACAAGAAGAAGATAAGTTAAGAATAATTTAGTTTTAATCTTTCTTCCATGGTTTGGTTGCTTTGAAGTGACCTATCAATGTTAAAAGGACAAGTGGAATATTAATGAATTACTTTCACTTATGACACAAGAAGAAAATAAGTTAAGAATAATTTAGAACTAAAGGTACTCATTTAGCATCTACCTATTCTCATGGGACAAGAGAAGAGGGAAAGAAACTGTGGTTGCAAGTAAAAACAAGCTTAAGGGATCATCTCATGATCATAAAGAAAAGAAATGTTTCTTTTGCAAGGACCTTACTAACATGAAGTTCGATTATCCTAAGTCTCACGCTTGGCGTGAGAGGTATATCATTTGGTCTTGTTTGTATTGTATTAAGGCTAATTTGGTTTCAGTTCCTACATTTACATAGTGATTGGATTTTGGTGCAACCAATCACATAAGGATGTTCAAGTAAGATTGCCTAAATTACCGAAGACCTAGTAAAGATGAAGAAATTCATCTATATGGAAACTAGGAATCCGGTTAGAGTTATAGGCATAATGATCATTTAAATTATTGTTAAGTACTAAGTATTATTTTGTATTAAATAATATATTTATTTTATCATCATTTAAATGGAATTATGATATTTATCACAATATTGGACAAGGAAGGTCACTCTTGTTCATTAATAATAAGTGTGATCTCTATTTTAATTCCAAAGATTGTTGGCACTAGTACTTTGTCAAGTATTCTTTCTTCACTTGACATTATTCAAACAATAAATGTGTCCCTTAATAATGAAACCAAAACTAGAAAGCAAAAGTTATCAAGTAAATTTTATTTTATTTTTCATTAAGGCATAGCCATTTGGGTCATATTTCCAAGAGGAAAATTGATAAGCTTATGTTAAAGAAAATCTTAAACAAACTTGATATTTTGGAAAATACTTTTGCATTAAATGCCTTAAAGGAAATTTACAAACATTAAAAGAATAGTATTCTCGAGAGTATCAAGTGTCTTTAAAACTAATACATATGAACATTGTGGGCCATTCATTATTCCTTCGTGGAAAGGTCAACAATAGTTATTACGTTTATAAATGACTACTCTCAATATGGATGCATTTATTACTTCATGCAAAGACTCAAGTTATGGACGTTTTCAAGTCTTATGTGGTCAAAGTTGGAAATCAACTTTGAAAGACTATTAAGAACATTAGGTCCAATCATGATAGAGTATATCATGGTTGGAATGATTGTTAAAGGGAACAACGTCTAGGTCCTTTTTACTCGCTATTTTGAAGAGTGTGGATTGTCTACATCTACATTAAGCCGGGTACGCCTAGCATGAATGATGTACACAAGAGACATGATAAAATCCTTAAGGAAATGGTAATAAGCATGTTTTGTGCTCTTTTTACCTCACTCATTATGGGCGATACATTAAAACCGCAGCCCTTATTCTCATTAAAGCTCCCTCTAAGCTACTAATAAAAACCCTTTATGATTTTGGGACGAATAAGGAATACGTTCTTAAATCATCTTCATTTATGGGGTTGTCTAACATAAGGGTAGACCTTATAAGTCTACTAAGGGCAAGTTAGATATAAGATTATTAGTAGTTATTCATGAGGTAAGCCGAAAGATCTAGGGGATATATAAATTTTACAACCCGAAAATTTGAACATTTTGAAACAAGAAAAGCTAGGTTCTTTGAGGATGTTAAATTTAGTGGGAGATTAGGTGTAATATTTTGAATTTGGAAAAGAAGAGGCATCCATTTCTTCACCTCTTCCATAAGTTCCAATTGGATTTTAAATTTTGTACTTGATATTCAAGAAGAACATACAATTCAAAATAAATATGGTTTCCCTATAAATATTGAACAACATGAAAATGTTGATCATAAGAAGGAAATTCAACAACCTCAGAATTAGTAAGAACCGGTGCCCTTAAAGAGATACAATAGAGAAAGAAGGATTGCAATACCGGATAATTATGAGATGTATCTTACCGAGAAATTAAGGACACATAGGTTTAGTGGGAGATGAGCCATTCATCTACCATAAAGCCATTAATAGTCCTAATTCTCATAAGTAGATTAATACCATATATAAAGAGTTGAAATCTTTGAAAGATAACAACTTTTGAGATCTTTTTACATTACCTAAAGATGTGAAACCTATAAATGGGTCTCTAAGACCTAAAAGGATTCGCAAAAGTAATGTTAAAAGATATAAGACCCATCTAGTTACTAAAGATTTTTTCAACTCATAACAAAGGCATTAATTATCAAGAAAGAAACATTTCCCTGTATATTCTAAAAACTCTTTTAGAATCATTATGGCACTAGTAGCAATTTGTGTCTTAAGCCTTATCAAATGGATATTAAAGAAAACTTTTCTTAATGGAGACATTAAGCAAACTATCTATATGGAGAAATTCATTTATGACTTAAGCAAACTTCTCATTAATGGTATTTAGAATTTAATCAAGTTATTCTTTCATTTGGTTTGAAATGAATCTTGATAAATATTGTGTATACCATAAGTTCAGTGGGAGTAAAAATTATAATTTTGGTCTTATATGTGGGTAATATTTGCTTGCTAGTAATGTTTTAAACCTTAATAAGGAAACTAAGAAATTTCTTTGGAATGAAAATTATTGGTGAGGCATCTTTTTGTATTAGGAATCCAAGTTCACTGTGAGTATTCACGGAGTATTTTGGGATTATCACAAAAGGCCTATATAGAAAAGGTATTACAAAAGGTATAGCATGCAAAACTATAAACCACTTGACACCCCTAATTTTAAAGGAGACATGCTTAGTCTCAAACAGTGTCCTAAAGTTAATTATGAATCCAAGTATATAGAAAATATCCCTCTTTGCATCAGCAGTAAGAAAGCTTAATAAATGCGTAAGTCTTGCATTCAATGTTGGGATGCTTGGTCAATACCAAAGCAATCCAGAAAGAACATTAAGTAGTAGCCAAAAGAATGATATAGTGTTTATAAAACACAAAGATCTACATGCCTATTTTTAATCGGATAATCTTGAGATCATTTGGTATTCCGATATTTGTTAAAATTACATGGCTACATAAGTTTTAATGGACTGTGATTTGTCAAAACAAGTGTCGAAAGACCAATTAAGATATGACTATCAGGTAGCAGTTCCGTACTCTAACAAAAGGTTTATGGATTTAGACATTAAGTATCTTGTTATAAAGAAAATAGTACAAAATGAACAGAGAAATACAACTTATTAGAACAAACTCCATAATTTAACGGATCCATTTATGAAACGTTATCATCTCTAGTATTTCACGAGCATGTTGCTCATATGGGTGTAACAATTTGATAACATTTAATTTAGTGGGAGTTTTGTGTTGTACTTCATTAATTGTTCTATTATTTTTTATCTCATTTGGTTAAGTTGGACTAGTTAGAAGAATATGTATATATTCATTATGATTCCATGCTACACATCTATAATTTTGACCTATGTCATTTAGTTGGATTTGTATACGTGATTATTGTGGGTTTAGTTGCGAATCAATTACAACGACTGCCCATTTAGTCTTATACTTGTATGGCTAATGGACGAGATTGTTATAAATGACAATAAAGTGCGCACATTAGGGTTGTCATTTATGTTATATTCATGATTTAAAAGGAAGGACTTTGTTTTGCAACCCAAGTGGAAGATTGTTGGGACATGGCTTGCACACAAGTCATTTAGACTTCCATTCATAAAATTATGATTATAATGTTAATTATAAAGTATAGTTTATAATGAAATGTGTAGAATTCCTGGATATATAATTACCTAATTGTGATGGGCAAAAGGGTAATATAATATCACTTATCTTGAAAGGGTGTGGTCCCTAAGTGAAATGTCACCAAGTCTCCTATATAAAGGGTGTTCCATCAACCCTTAGAGACTAATGAATTCTTGCTTTCTCATCTAAATTTATCTTCATATTGTTAGAAAACTTTGAGAGAAAAAGAGACATTATCACTTAGAAGAACACTCTCCCTGTTTTTTTTTCTTCTTCTTGTTCTTCACTTCTCCCTACAACATTCATATGGATTCAACAGGTAATTGTTCTTAATCGCTTCCGCTTCATCTTTTTCCTCAATCTTATTCTGAAAATGAGCGTGGGATTCAGGGGTTATGAAAATTGTTCCAACATCTTGTTCTTGAGAAGAAGAAGAATATATTTTCTCTCTTGGAGTCTCTCTAATTGATCAAGTATCAATATTATCTGATTAGGGTATTGAGAGAGGTATTTAAACTCATTAAACCTAAAACCTTTAGGAGAAATATGTTAAATCTCGTCACAATACGAAATCAGGAATTCTGGCCCGAACAGGACCTGCTCGGCTGAGTCCTTTGAGGTGCTCGTCCTAGCGCCTCTGCTCCAAAAAATAACCGAGCCTCTGTAACTCTTGCTCGGCCGAGTCCTTTGAGGTGCTCGACCGAGCACACCAGAAACTTGATTTTAGCCCTTTAAAAAATTCGTTCTTTTTGTGTGTGACCCCATAGGATTATATTAAGTTGGCAATGAGTCCAAACACATTTGTACTCATAAATCATGAGCGGACTCTAGCAAGCCATCATGACTACACAATTAATATAACTTGTCAAAGTTCGTGAATCCTTTATAGAACATATTACAATCTCTTTGTTTCACGATGTCTATTGAACGTAAGCCATGGTCAATTGTCAACTTACATAGTCCAATGCTTTCTCGATCCCGAATGTATTGATAAGACAAATCTTATTTGAGCACGGCCATGCATTTCATCAATACCATTCATCGAGTGGCCAAAGCTTGAAATCTCTCTTGACGAGGAACAAATCCTTTCTTGGCTTATTACTCTTCCCTACATGATTCCGATTATGCCAATCATATTCTTTATAACTACCCGGTTAGGGGTAACGTTTGAATATGTCAAACATAATGTTCATCAAGTGGAAGACTGTAATAACCCCAAGTCTAAAGATTCAAGTAATATAACTATATGAGACTTAATTATGACATTGTGACCATGACATAAATCTCATACGGGTCAGTCCAGTATTCGTTCTCCAACAAATACCCATAAGTTTAATTGTATCCCATACGCCATAATCATCATATGATTATCTATTAAACTTATACTAACAATTAATCATAATTATCAGGGACGGACATTATTATAATAAACATGCAAATAATATAATAATCAAACATTCAATATCTTTATTAAAACATAATCAATAGATAACATTAATCGTTCTCATAACGTGCCTAGAGCATACAACACCAACACTTGCCAAAGGGTCAGACCATTAATGTTGGTGGCAAGGATGAACTTATGTAGACCAGTGACTACTTCTTTCCTAGTAGTTGCTTGAGAGCAAACGTGGCACAATCATCTCAATTTCTAATATTTCCATGTACACAAACTGATGCAATCCCCTTGATTTGGATTCATGTGTAATGCAAATTTGTTTTGTTAAGTTTGATTCTTGGCTCTCCCCAAGTATGTAAACCTTGTGGTTTGCATTTCTACTATTACAGGTTGGTAGAGCCGGTAGGTTTGGGACCAAAGGGCTTGCAATTACTTTTGTGGCATCTGTATCTGACTCCGAAGTCCTTAATCAGGTTGGTAACCATGAAGTTCTAGCCTTTGGTTTTTTGAAGTTAGGAGGATACATGTGCTGATTTGGCTTTGATTGGGTATTGTAGGTTCAAGAGAGGTTCGAGGTGGATATTAAAGAGCTTCCCGAGCAGATTGACACATCTACATATAGTATGTCTTGTTCATCCTTATATCTAGTGCTATTTCTCTGAATAATATTTGTTCACATCAGCTTTCTCGAGTCACCACCTAGCTTTCACACAACAAACTCAACAATAAAACACACTGATACACTAATCCAGATAAAGTAGCTGAATAATGAACAATAATATTGAATCGAGCTATACGAGTATATGTTTGTGCACATTGGGGGGTGGGTGTAACATAATGAAAAAGCTGTTGACATTTTCTTACTACCTTTTTGGCTCTATGCGGACCACTTTCAATTTATGGAAAGAAAGAAAAGATCACGTAACCTACAAAGTTTTTTCGCAAATAACAACAAGCGTTTGAGTGATGGAACTTAAAAAATTGACATTTTTTTATCCGGTGATCGCGTCAACCTATCCCGTCTTTGTCCCGAATTGTCCCGAGGTGATTTGGGATGGGACCGGGTATTTACGTCCCGCGATAAATTGGTCCCGTCCCGTCCCGTATAGTTGGCGGGACATCATAGTTTTGTTCCATCCCGTCCCGAATTGACGGCTCTAGTGTTCTCACAGTGGCGTATCCATAATTTCAAGTCAGGGTGTGCAAAACTTAATGCAATATAAAAAAAAAAAAAAAAAAATCCAAGATTAAATGATATGCATCATTTTTATAAATAAAAATGAATATTACAATGATTTACGACACATTGACATTTCCTGAAAGTACTTTATGACTTCATCAACGCTTACATTGGTTAGTACATCTTTTTCAACATAAGACACTAAAGAATCATTAAGCATATCATCCCCCATACGATTACGCAACTCGTGTTGGAAAAATGTATAATTATGTGAAAGAAATTGCGTGCATTTCCTTGGGAAAATCATTCGTTGATTAAAGTGGATTATAATGTGGATTAATATTTTCTCCATGTAAATACTAAATGTGGTGGGTCCAATTTAATATAGGTGCAGCGGGTTATAGATGTTTTTCACACGACGCCGTATGGTTCCGGCAGTATTGAATGCTATTCGGATCCATCTTTCCCACCAAAAAATGGCCCAACAAATCCTTTGACGACTTCACCAAATTCTCTTTACACAAATACTCATCGCTCGAAACCCTTTCCACCTCCCTGTTGAAATCGTGCACGAATATGTGCGTTTTATGGTTCCCGCCCTTTTTGCTCCTCGCCAGTACTCCGGCGGTGAATATCGCCGACATTCTCCCGGGTCCTTCCGGCCAGTACCCTCTTGGCCCGTCCACCAATATCACGTCCCACTCCAATTCGTACAATTGGTTCGGAAGATCGTTCAATCCGAGTTTACAGTCGGAAAAGAGTAGGTTCTGCACCGGCCGGCACTCGTTGCTTGATTGTTCCCTCACGGAGACTACCAAATCCTTCAATTCGCTGATTTTGGTGGTGTATTGAACATCGTAAGCTTCAATTTCGGGGTATTTCTCTTCAATGTAGGCGGCGTAGTATCGATTTTCGTCGATGAAGACGGTGCGGCCATTGTGATTTAGTGCTTTCCATAGAAGGGTTTCGGGAGTGAGACCGAAGACGAGGAAGTTACAAGGCGGGGAGCAGTGTTTGAGGACGTCTGAGATTTGCTTAATGTCGGTTTGGGACATGTGGTCGGAGGTGTTGGAGGTGGAGGCGTAGTGGATTAGGGCTTTGGTGACTGATTTGGGGAGTGGGCGGTGGTGGTGGGAGGTGGCGGCGGCGGAGGGGGAATGGTGGGTGTGTGGTGGGGAGAAGGAATTGCGGGTGTAAATTAAGGTGAGGAGGAAGGCGAGGGTGAAGATGGCGATGAAGGCGATAAGCCAGAGGCGGTTTGAGGATCCTTGTTTGTGGATGTAAGGGTGGAGTAGGATGAGTTTTGTGTTGGTGTTGTTAATGGTGTTCTTCATTTTGTGTGTGTAGTGTGTGTGTGTGTGAGAGAGAGAGAGAGAGAAAGAATGACAGAGGGGTGTTGGGAGGTCCCTGAGTGAGAGAGGTGTGGGTGTGAATATAAAAAAGATGGGAGGGAGGGGATGAATTAGGTTGAAGGAAGAAAAGAAATGGTTGAAGCAAAAGGGATTGGGAAATAAGAAAGGTGACATTGTTATGTCACCAAATACTATGATTAGGAGATTTCAGCTATAGTTTTGGTTGATTAAGTTGACTTATTTCTAGAATTATTGGGTATCATTACTAGCTTCTTGTTGTTTAGTACCTTATTTTCAACATGTGAATCTTGCTCAATAGTTGCACTTAAAAAAAAAGGATGGGTGTTTGGGTGGGGGGGGGGGGGGGGGGGTGTCAGTATTTAGGCAGGATTTTCCGAAAAGGGGGTCAATGTTGCTTGGGGATAAGTATTATTGTTGAAGTTTACAAATTTAGTATACAAGGGGGTCGAATAGTGCAATTTTTTCTCAAATTTAAGGTGGTCAAAATGAATAAATTCATTATTTTTTTGTAGTAAATGTCATTTTCTAAAATTTTAAAGGTACTAAAATTGACACAATTTAAAATTCAAGGGGGTCGTGACCCTCTTCCCTTTGCCCTAGCCTCGCCCCTGGGTGGGGGGGGAGAGGGGGTTCATGGATATTTGAGCGCGTTTACAATTGTTTACCTAGATTGTTTTCATCCATTTATTTCACTCTTAAAAAGGTTAATTGAAGTTATGTTCGATATTTTAGCGTTCGCAATGGTTGATTTCGTGTATCACTTCTAAAAAGAATCAATATTGCCTTTTAGTTCATTTTGAAGCTATTAAGCTATGCAGTCGGAATGTTCATGCTCACAATTTGCGTTTATAAAATGGCTCATTAACGAAGATTAAACACACATTAACTCAATTTGTTTTCCCAATCCCAGAGTCCAATCTTCATGCTTATTTTATGAGATTTACATGTTAATTAACTAGAGGTATAGTAAGGTTAAGTTCGAGTAAAAAGTCTGACTTGCCAACGCAGACTAATTTTACAACAGCCCGTAACTAAACATGTTTCTCTGTTGTTGTTGGTGACTCAAGATCAATTTTAATATATAAAATTCATTTAAAATCAAAGTTCAACCATATGAAAAAAGTATACTCCCTCCCTCCGTCTCAGATAAAGTGAGATTTTTATCAACTTCATTACACTTTAATCAACAATTTAAATAAAAAATAATTATCTTAATTAAAATCTAAAAATTATTATTGAAAATATTATCAATCGTGATGCAATAACAATTTTTTAAATTTTCATTATGATCATTATTTTTTCTCCAAATTATTTGTCAAAGAGCAATTAAGTTGAAAAAAAGTCTCACTTTGTCTAGGACGGAGGGAGTATGACTTAATCTAGCCCCCTTGCAACTGCGCAAGAGAAGTTTTGCTCCGTAAATACAAAATAACTCTCAGAACAAATCAGTTTCTACTTGAGCCAACTCCAGTAATTTTAAATTTTTGAGACTAATATTGCTATCTAATCTAGCACGAGTTGAACTAGATCAATGTTTGAGCAAGCTGCAGCTAATGATACTGGTTCATTGCGTGTCGAGACTTAATCAAATTAAATTCTAATTTTAGACTGAAATGAGTCTCAAATTTGGATTTACCAATTTACCATTTGTATTCAATTTCAATCATACATAGTGATGTACTTTGTGAGTTTGATGAAAATGGGGGAAGAGGTGGTTAGAGTTGGCGGCAAACAGCCACAGGTGTTGGTATGCTTTTTAGCGACCCTATAACTAACTTCCAGTTCTATCCATACTAGTGAATAATGTTATAAATATTACACAAATATTGAATAGAAACAGAATTGAAATACAAAACAGAAATTAGAAACTGGAACGAGGTGTAGTTGGGTTTGTCCGAGTCGTGTAAACCAACACTGTCCTTAAGACAAATTCGTCCCCTCACCGGTGTTGTGCTTGAGGATACGTTGGACGCCTGTCTCCCAGGATACAACGGACGGACCGGACGACGACTGCACAATAGTGCCTCCGGCGAGCTTCGATGTGCCTGGAAAGAATCACCACCAGAAAAACAGGAGGGCCAAGGAAAACGCTAAGCAAAAAGATGAGAGACTGTTTGAAAATGTGTGTTAAAATGGCTGTCCAGAACACCATTTTATACTGCTCAAATGACCCAATTAATCTGGGAATCAATGGAATTAATTTGGCTGTTACAAAATTAATTATGCAATGAATGGCTTTTAATTCTGACTGTTACAGATTCTGTTCCAGCCGAATTCAAAAATTCAGGGACGGAAAAAATAATCAAAAAGTGAGCTTGTCACGCCTAGGCCATTTCGGAGCTACATTCGTGTCCGCAGGACGCGCACACATGAGTCCAGTGGTCCGTGGCATAAATCGACAAATTTCCAACTAAATTTGCACCCCCCCTGCGCACCCGGGCGCGAGAGAGAGCCTCTAGTCTACACAATCTTAACCCATACAAATGGGTAATTGTATTTATACTAGCTCAACTTTTTATTCTAAACCAATGTGGGAGAAGTTCACTTGGCTTTACCCACAAATGGTCTTAGAACATTATTTCTCCCATTATCCCATTTGGGATACCCTTTTACAAGGAAGGATCCTAGGGAATTTTCCCTTCCCTTTCCATGTGGGATAGTAACCCACTTCCCCAACTTACCCATTCATTTTTGAGCATTTCAACTTCTACTTTTCATTACATAAATTGGACACACCAATTTATTACTAACAAGTAGGAGTTATTCTTTAATCAACAAATGATTTTTATTTAAGAAACGCGCGCAATTTCTCAAATTTCCTTCACACATTTACACATTTTTCCAACAAATAACCCATCGAAATTCGACGAGAATTATAAGGCTAATTTGTTAAAAAAAAACTGATGCAAGTTATGTTCATACTGAGAGAGAGAGAGAGAGAGAGAAACGATTGATATCAATCTTTGACCCATAAAAAAATTATTTTCATTGTGATGGGTACCAAAAAAGAGAGGCATCTCATAACTGGTCTTCACACAGTTGCCAACATACATTGCACTGATTGCCGCGAGCTCTTGGACTGGAAATACGAACAATCATAATAATCCTTCCAAGAAGTACAAAGAAGGCAAATTCATACTCGATATATTCAAAATTGTCAAAGAAAATTGGTAACACTGAATTGTTTTGATTATAGAATAATTTTTTAATGAAAAGTTATTACAAAAGAACATAATTGTATACATGGATATGCTAATCTTGCTCTAAGTATTAAAGGAGCTGTTAAGATATCCAAAGTTGCATGAGTTTCCTCTTTTTTTTAAAACAAAAATATAGAATAATAATAAGAGGAATCAATATTTCTTACAATTATCTTTGCCAATAGGCAAAATAGTTAAAATGCAGCCAAGTGCACCAGAAAAAACAACTATTTAAGTTCCACAGAAACCGGTAATTTGAGTCCAAGAGCATTCATTCATTCTTGTCTACAATTTATGCCACCTTAATAAATTTTTCAAGAAGAATGGCCAGAGCTTCAAAAATCAAAACGAGACTTGACAATGAAATTTTGACAACTAATGGGGTTCATCACCAGTGGAGGGCCAGCGGTGCGTGGCCATGCCTGGAACTTCTTGTTCGTCTCTGCCAACTATTCCTTGATCAAAACAGTGATTGGGGTGGTACCTCCAAAAAGCTTGCGGTCGGACATAATATGGTCAGCTTCAAATGCAACTATAAATGCCCCCACAAGACTACCAATAATCTTAGCTGTAGCCATCATTCAAACTTTGTTGAATCAGAGAGAGATTGAAATCGATCAGAGAACTGAAATGGATTGAATTCCCGTGGCTGGAAAAAAAAAAAAAAGATCAAAATGCATTTTTGTAGGTGATATTGAAAAGAGTGAAGCAAACAACTGACTCAAGTTATACCAGTCATCAGGAGCAGCTTGTACTGCTCGATCGAAGTAATTCTCAGCACGTCGGGCATCCTTATGAGTTTGCAAGATTATATCGGCATATAAAGAGAGAACATTTCCATCATTCAGATTAGCTAATATTGCTCTTCCGCAGTATTCTTCAGCCTTAGTAAAATCCCCACGAACCTGTTTTAAAAACTAAATATAACTTAGTATTAAAATAGGAAGAGAGCTTGGGTGATCAAAATATTGTTTTCATTAGGTTTGATAGACACACATGTTTAAATCTCATAAATTGTTACTTCTGCCAAAATTTCATTTACAGTCAATAAAGTAATTTTATTGACATCTCAAAAGCCTTGAGACCAGAATTTAACTATACAAAACATATAAATATTAGGTTAGAATTTGCATCCACAAAAAAATTATTGTTGAAGGCAGACACACACGCGCGCACACACACACATAAACAAACACACAACGGAAGATGCTTTCTCCATTTTGATAACGCTAAAAGAAGTTCCTTTAAAGTGACTCCAAATTATTCTTTGAACAAATCCATTTCCATAACAAATTTAAACATATACTCCAAATGGGAATAAAATTTGATGCCTTACCTCTTTCAGGAACTTGTATAATTGCTAAGCAAAAGCGAATTCCCAGGATCAGCCTCAATCATCATTTACTATCCGTGAAACAATACTCTGCCAATAACAATAGCGAATTAGAAGATAGTTGAAAGATTTTCGAGGGCACGTGCAAAAATAACACACTGTTGCCGCGCCTTTAGACATTGAGTCAGCAGATCCAGATGGGATAATGGCCCATTTTGTTACCGATTTATTTCCGTCAGCAGAAAAATTCAATAAGTAAACCTGAAATCACCACATGAAGATCTTTATCCTATGATGTAAATGTAGTTCAATAAGCAAAGGGAAAAAATATCAAGATGATATCAAATGAAAGAGGGACGCCTTGCTCGCTCAAAAACAAGAAAAAAGGGGGCATGTGTTTTACATTCATGGGTCAATTTCAAATGTTGCTGGTGAAGTTGGAACTTTATATGATTTACGAAAAACTGACGACCTAATGGAAGAAAGTACTTGATTTATCTTTCTTGCAGATGGCGGAACATCCTGAGTAAATTTCAAATGTTGTTGTATGGAGAAAGAGACAAGGTCAGTTGAAATATCCACATCATACTGTACAAATAAACACAATAATCATTCGAAATAAAGAAAATTATCTTACCTTCAATAAAGGTATCTCCATTTGAGAAGTTCCACTATCCTCCAATCCAATAATACTGCCTTCGACACTCTCAGAACAACTTGGCGATTCACTATTCACAGATCTTCTTGGTAGAGGCTCATTCTCTGTAACAATATTAGCTCTGACAACCTTGTTAATATCCAAGTCAACTTCCTTAACAGCTGAATCAGCTCTGACCACCTTGTCAATATCCAAGTCAACTTCTTTTTCTCAGGGACATTATTATGTTTAATCAACAATTCATGATCAAAGAATTCTAATCCCTCTGTCCCAGAAAGATAGTCTTATTTTAATTTTTTATGATCAACAAAAATAAATTTGATCAAAGATTGGTGCAAATCAAAAGAGGCAATGAAATTCTAAAATTGTTATTGATAAATCATTTAATATTTTAGCAATTACAAATTTTAGACTTTAACTAAAATGAATAAATCGTCACTAATGCTTGGTCAAAATTCATTTTTGTTTACTATAAAAAGTCAAAATAAGACCATCTTTCTGGGACAGAGGAAGTACTATTTTTGTATGAGAGGTAAAGCAAAATAAGACTAATGCTTGGCCTACTTGATTTTTGAGATGTTACAGCAAATGTATAGATTAATTTGTGGTGTGTTTGACCTTTTGATTTATTTTGGTAGCTTTAAACATGGCATCAACAAATTTGTTAAATTTATAGGGAGGGGCTATCTCCCCTATATATTGTATTTATCCACTAAACTCAATAAAATGTTAGAGAATCAATCAACATATTGACATAATTGCCCTCAAACTCTTCTTAGTACCAATATGGAAATGATTTTGCAATGTTAATAATTTATTATCTCCATTTGTGATTTTTTTTAGTTTTATAGTTTTCACAAAACAATACTATATTGAACCACGCTTTATCAGATCTCACCCTCAAATTCTAAAGCCATGTGGAATTAACTTTATAAGCATTTTTAGTTATGAATTGTTAATAATAAAATAATATTTAAATAAATTTATAAGGAAAAATGCTATAAAAGGGAATCCGTTTCTTTTTCTTAAATTTAAATTTAGATTTTGAAATTCAAATCATACCTAAAATAAAATAAGGACATTTTTTTCAATCAACTATAATATTATAATCGGTTTCTCTATAAATCCTATAAGAGTTTTTGAAATTCAAATTGTATGTATACATATTTAAAATAAACAGATTTCATACCAAACATTTGAAATATTTGAAATTTAAATTGAACGTGTTTGGTTTCAAAAAAAAAATTAAAAAATTGAACATGTTTGAATAAACCAATTAAATGACAATCGATAAAAACTCTGCTATTATAATATTATAAAGATAGATTATATTGTCTAAGTACATTATATTCCGTCTGTTGATTAATAAATGTCACACTTTGATTTTAATTAATTACAAAATAGATATTGCTTTTTTAAAATAGGGGGTATATACTTTTTTGTGCTAGATATTAGTTTCATTTGTGAATTTACATGTCTCCTCCACGGTAGTGATATAAATATGCATTCATTTATTGTCACGACCCGAAAACCCGTCTCTATTTTCAAATAATAAATATTTAATTATTTATTTATTTCTTATCTAATTGTTTAAATTATTATTTAATTAATAATTTATGTGTGCATTTTATGTGTTATAATAAATTATGCCTAGCATTTTATTTGGGCCATTTGTGCTAGTGTAGAAGTGTTGAGTCTAAATTGTTAGTGGGGAGTTTATTTGTAAAGGGTAGTAGTAGGGGAAGGGTCTAAGTGTAAATGTTCAAACAATCATCTTCCTACTCCCTCTCTTCTCCCTCACCTCTCCCTCACCCTACTCCCCTTCCCAGTTTATCTCTCTCTCTCCAAGAAAAAGGTAAGATTTCTCTCTCCCTTCTCTCTTCATTTTCATCCTGTTCCTCTCATCTTTTCTTGGTGCTCATTTTATGAAATGTGTTTAGATCGTCGATAGGATCGTAGGAAGCTAAGAATATTTGAATTCCGTCACCTATGAGAAATCCGGGTAAGTTTACTTTCCCCCATTTTATGCTAAAATGTTCATCAATGGTTGTGTGATGTTATTGTTACTATTTATTGCAATCTTGGATGAGTTTTATTTCTATTTGTTTGATAATTTTGTGAGAATTTGATGTTGGGTTAGAAATCTTGGATTGGGTGGTGTAAATGTTGTTAGATGAGTCTCTTTTCCACTTATAAGTGACTTTGGTTCGTTTGTATGCTTATTAGAAGTTGGGTTTGAGTAGTGTTAGAGATGGTGAAGATTTGGGTTGAAAATGGAAGAAACCCAGAATTTTGGCCGGAATTTGCCCCTCCGGGCAAGGGGGCGCGCGCACCCTCTCAGGGGAGGCGTGCGCACCCTTATGCCCCTTTGTAAACTAACCTTCTGATGATCGAGGGCGCGTGCACCATCTTCTGGGGGGCGCGTGCACTCCCTCATTGTTTCAACAAGTCTAAACCTTCTGATCATCTAGGGCGTGCGCACCCTTTTCGGGCGAGCGCGCGCACCCTCCCCTGGCCTTCTTGGAAAGAACCTTCTGATCCTATAGGGCGCGCGCACCCTTTCTGCGCGGGCATGCGCCCCCTCCGCTGTACAAGCCCTGAGCTTCATCCTCTTGTACCTTTCGTAGCCAATCTTCGATAATTATAACTCCCTCATCCGGACTCCGTTTTAGGCGTATAAATTATCGTTTTAAAGCTCTCCTTGAGCTCTTCGAGATGAGTGAGTAGTTTTGGTTGTGTTCTTGAGTTAACTGGATCCTTTGTGATTGAATGTGATATGGGAATTGTGTTATCATTGTTGAGATTATTGGAACACTTTAATTATGTGTTGTTGGTTCATTTCACTTTCTTGGTGACTTCTTGATAAGGATTCCCTGCTTTGGAATTAGTGGTTGTTTATTTAAGCTAGAGTTTATTACTTAGCTTTTAATTGAAAGTCCAGCTGGTTATTTGTGTATCGAGTCAGGCAATGGATAATGCTATAATGGCTCAAGCCAAGTCCAGTATAGCATCGCCCATTGGTACTTGTTTCCTCATACAGATTGGCCTTGGATGGGATGAGCTAGCTCTTTTTTGTGAGTATTCTAGCTACACGTTTTGGAGCATGACTTTGTGGCATGGCTCCCGCCCCTTGTGGCACGTTACTTTGTTATTGGTTCCGGTACCGGGGGTTTTCTCTTCAAGCTTTCATGCTACTATGAAGATGTTGATTGTTGATTATTGAAGCTGCGCAGCGACCTTTATTTGGTTACATCAGTTGGGAAACCTTGGCTAATATCCTTTGTTAACTGTTAATTGATAAATGCTATGTGCTAAGTGATATTTATTATTGTTTATTGCTTATTGCATCATAGCATGTCATGTAGTTGCATTAGTGACTTATTGAGATTTATCTCACCTCCTTTTTTTATCTTTTTTTTTCCTTAACCCCCCCCCCCACAGGAGGAAAGGATTAGACTCGCTGATCACGAGGAGGACGTCGCGAGGGTTTGAGCTTTTGGGGCGAGTTGTTATTGGTGGGTTTACATTATATAAATGTGTAACCTTTTGGGGAATAGTTGTACCAAACTTGACGTCATTAGAATTTGTATAATTTATTTTTTTGGGTGTAAGCTTATGGAGCTCACACTAGTTTATATTTTGTTGTTCAAGTTGGGTTTCAAAACTTTATGTTATCATCTTTTGGTATAAAAGGAAAATTTTATCTTCATTATTTTAGAGTTTATTGTTTAAGTCGATGTCCAGCTCGCGCACTCCGGGCCCGCGGGGTCAGGGTCGCGACATTTATGTTGGGCATGAACTTGCTAATTAACATATTTGATGTATTTGAATTCTTTCAGGAGATACTTACTCAATCGATTATATTGGTATCAATTATTTCGTCACTTTAGTTGATAGAGCAAAATTGAACTCATTTAAATAACAAAATTTAATTTTCCAATGCTTTCAAACATTATAAAGTTATAAACATGAGCATTAAAAATAACAAACACTTTATTATTCTTCTTACAAATAGAGTACTTGATACTTTAATAAACCTAAAGAATATCTTCAGCGGTACTAAGCACCACAAAACGAACCAATATGGTAATTTAGGCTAGCTGGTAAATGCATGACTATGTTGGTATGTATAGAGAGTGCTTTGATCTTCATTACTTCCTCTGTCCCAAAATGAATTTTCAATTTTATTTCAACCAAATCGACTTCACGCAGATTCTTAGATACAAGGAAGAGGTTGAAATTAGTAGTCATTTAGGTATAAATATGAACATAAACAATATAGTTATATATTACTTGACTCATTCCTTATTGGTATTCTAAAACATAAACCTGCCATCCTTATCAAATTCATGAGCAGATCTTCAAGCTTCATCATATTCTTCTGCATACAAATCAAAAGAATATATTTAAGTCATCAATGGAAAATTAACTGAGAATGAGATGCTTTTGGAGAAGTTAGAATAGAACTATTAAACCAATATTTAAAAATGCATAAATCATCACTTACTAATTTAGATTGAATTGCAAATTCCAAATGAACTTCTTCTGCATCTATCATTCTCTTTATACCTTTCCATGACTCTATGAACAATAAAAATAAATTTAATTTTGGAATCATCAAGAAGGATATTTAAACAAACGTTGATTTTAATACAGACAATCAAATAGTATATTATTTTCTTGTTTAGATTGAATTGCAATTTAAAATGGATGTAAATTTGTGGTTAAATTAGGATAGAGTAAACTCCTTTTCTGCCCCTCGTACTATGGCCCCAACATCAATTTGACACTCGTACTATTGAAACAACAAATGTATGATGCGTACTATAGTTTTATTAGCAAAATTAACCAATTTACTATTCAGTTGTTAACTTTTTTTAACACACGTTATTTTTTTAACGAGCATTAATTTATGTTAACAAAACTAACTTTTGTTATCTCCATCATCTTCACAAACCTATTAAAACTCACAATCTTCTTCCTCCCTTCTCAGTCTGTTTCTTCTCTGTTCCTCTTCCCCGTCCATCCCTGCCGCCCCTCTCCACCCTAACACACCCAGATCTCGACGGCCCTTTCCCCCTAGTTTCCCGATCTCCGACCTTGTGGGTCGAGAGATCCTAACCCAACCACCATACTCTGTTACGCTACACCCATCTACTCTCTCGATCCACCTTCTCCCCTGCCACCGCCGCCGAGGGATGGAGCTAGGCCATTTTTGACCAGTTTTCTGAATCTACACCCCACCCTCCTCTTTCTCATCTATTCCCCCATTCCCATTCCCATTCCCATTCCCATTCTTCCCACTCTGCTAATCTGATTTTTTTTCATGGGATTTTGATTTTTTGTTTTATGTAATTTAAAGTTTTTTATTCGTTCAATTTCTTCCCAGATCTGGAATTTTGAATTTTTTTTGGTTGTTTTTCATTTCAATTTATGCCCAGATATGCGCTTTCACATTATTTTGGTGAAGTTGTGATGGAAGTGTGCGGTAACTGATGATTGTAGGCGGAGATTGAAATTTTTGTGGTGGTATGTGGAAGGATACTGGAAGATTTCGGTTGTGGTATGTAGAAAAAGGCTAGAACATTTTTATGGTGGGATGGTACAGTGGCAATTGGTAGTGTTTGTGGTGTTGTTATGGTTGGCAGTTGTGGGAGCGGTGGCATTTTGATGGTGGTGGACGGTGGTGAAAATGGTTGCGGTGGTGGACGTTAGATGATGATGGTAATGGCTAGGTGGTTGATTTTTTAATCTTTTTGGAAAAAAAAAAAAAAAAAAAAAAAGAAGAAGAAAAAAAATATTAAAAAGATATCCTTTTTTTTTTAAGCAAGATATCCACTTTTATTGAAAAAACAAAACATTAAAAAATAATATAAACATAAAATTGAAATATATAATAGGTAATGCTGAAACAAAAAAAATATTATAGACCAGTAAAATTTTCAAACATTTAGGGATCTTTAAGTATTTAACTGAAGTTAAGGGGAAATACTAGGATGAATATGGGGTATTTTTCCTATTTTACAGTACAAATGGAGATAACAAAAGTTAGTTATAAATTAATGCTCGTTAAAAAATAACGTGTGTTAAAAAAAGTTAACGACTGAATAGTAAATTGGTTGATTTTGCTAATAAAACTATAGTACGCATCATACATTTGTTGTTTCAATAGTACGAGTGTCAAATTGATGTTGGGGCCATAGTACGAGGGGCAGAAAAGTAGTTTACTCAATTAGGATAGCAATTAAAATTCAATTCTTTCTTAAAATGAAATTTTTGAAATTTGAATTGACCAATTAAATCAATAAACTCCTAGATTCATGTTAAGGTTTTAAAATAAACTTGTTAGGCTGATTTTTTTATTTTTATTTTTTTTAGAATCAACAAAATTTTGATGGGAGCTTGAAAGCCGTCACGTGGCTTTCCACGTCATAATGCCACATGGCGGGCTGTGGTGCCTAGAATTGCTTCTGCTTTCATATAATATATAGATAGATTTTATTTACAACCAAACCTCGCTTTTTCTTCAAATTTCTTTTTTCTTTTAACCCCCTCAATTAAGGACTAGTATATATTTCCATCCGATCCCAACTTTTCACTTGCAAAATTCAGTTAAATTCTTTCTTCACACCATATATAATACTCCCCCCGTCCCAAAATGATCTTTTCATTTGCCATTTTTTATTGTCTCAAAAAGTTCTTCTCATTTCTACAATTTAGGCTTAAATGCTCATAAACACAATGTGGCTAGTGAAGCAAGTGTTCGTATCCTTAAAAAGTTTGAATAGTCAAATGTGATCATTTTGGGACGGAGGGAGTATATTTATACTCTTTTTGTTTTTAAATAAATGATTGTTCTAATTTCATTTTGAGAATTATTTGACAAAAAAGTTTAACTTAGACATTTTTTGTAATGTAAGTACGTCAATACCCTTAATAATCTCATTATATTGCATTGTAAGTCTAAGTTTGAGTTAGAACTTGTTATATGTGGAGGATTTAGTAAATTTTAAAAAATTGAACATTCATTTTAAAATATAAGTTGTGAGAATTTAAACATTCATTTATTTAAAGTTTAAAGATGGAAGCAGTACTATATTATGAAAATAGTATTAAATGAGATCGTTAGGATCATGCTTATCACCATTTTTTTCCCTCTCATTCTTTTTCAGTTTTTGGCAAGATCATGGCTCACTCTGAAACGATGCTTGCAGTATAAAGGTAATTGTCAAACTCTAAATTAGATAAAAGTTTGTCATATCATCACCAAAATCAATCAATATTTTGAGATGGGATTTCATGTTTTCCGCTAACAAATACTCCTTCCCTCTCAAAATGATCTTTTCATTTGACTATTCAAACTTTTAAAAGATATGAATACTTGTTTCATTAGCCATGTTGTGTTTATACACATTTAAGCTCAAATTGTTGAAACATAAAAAATTTATTCGAACAATGGAAAATGTCAAATGAAAAAAATCATTTCGGGACAGAGAAAGAGTATATGAAGCTAGTTTTTATCGATTTGAACTAGGGCCGTAGCAATATTAGGTCAAGATAACTTAGTAGTAGATGATGCTACCATAGCAAAATTATTTGGCATAAATCCATGAAAAATTGCTCACTAATATGTACCGGCCCAAGATGAAATATTACCTATCTATCTAATGGGCCTTTATTTCATAAAAGAGTTTGTCAAAATGAGACTTATCTAGAAGAAATTTACAATCAAGGCCCAACAGATGAAATAGTCACATTCTTGCCACATGAGGAAGGGGCTATATAAGGGACATCTCCAACCCTAATTGGTAAGTTCACAAGCACACATACAGCCACCATTTTACATACTTGTACTTTCCTTGGTTATTCTTGTACATGCCGTTGCTTAGTCTCACGCCGGAGGGGCGTTAGCCGTAGACGCCCTTGGCTTAGCTCACGGTTGTGTGTGTGCAGATCACGACCACGGCGGAGAAGAAAGCCGTTATCCGCCCTAGACTACAAGCTTGGACCCCGGTTGCCGCCCATTTTTTGAGGTTGCATCAGTAGCTTTACTGATGTTGAGCGGGTTACCGTATGTGTGGGCAAAAAAATGAAAGTTACTTGTTAAATAAATGAATCGGTAACCCTACCCATACAAGAACAAATTGTAGACTCGTGATCAAGACGCCAAGGAGTCCATGCAAATCTATATATATTAAAAGTCAAGGTAGAGTCTTTAGATGGTGCCATCATGCCATGTGTACAAGTTTTGGGTAACTCATGCTTTTGGTGGTGCCACATCATCCATAACATTTTGATTAGGTGACTTTTTATTTTTCTCTTATTAGCTAATAGTATTAATTAATTGTAATAGTTACTATATTAGTTAACTATTACTATTAATATTAATAGTATTTGTTTATTATAATAGTTAACTATATAGGGTAACTATTACTATTAATAGTATAAGTTAAGTATAATAGTTACTATAAAGAGTAACTATTACTATTAATGGTATTAGTTAACTATAATAGTTAACTACTCCCTCCGTTTCATGTGACTTGAGACCAAAAATTTTGGCACACAAATTAAGGAAAAAAGTAAGAGAGAAATAGTAAGAGGATGTGTTTGTGAGTATAAAAAATTAAATAGGAGAGAGAATGAGTGGGAGGAATAGTATGATTGGTGTTGTGAGTGTAAAAGTAAAGTAAGAGAGTGAATGAGTGGGAAGAATAATAAAGATTCTTTACCATTTTGGGCAGTCTCAAGTCACGTGGAATGGACGAAAAAGGAAATAAGTCTCAAGTGACATGAAACGGAGGGAGTATATAAGATAACTATTAATAGTTAACTATATGAGATAATTATTATTCTTAATAGTATTAATTAAATGTAAAAGTTATTATATAAGATAACTATTACTATTAATAGTAATAGTTAATTATTAAACATAATTATTACTATTAGTAATATTAGTTAAGTGTAATAGTTACTATATAAAGTAACTATTATTAACAATAATATTAACTAATTAGTATAGTTACAATATTGTAATTGTTAATATTATTAGTATTTTTTTGAAAAAAAATATACTCCCTCCAACCCATTTTAAACTTCATAAAAAAAAAGTGGGCACAAGAATTAAGATGAGAACCTTTTTATTATAAAATATAGATAGTGGGGTAGAGTGTTGTGAGTAAAGTGGGTAGGAGAGAGAAAGTGAGGTAGAGAATAGTTGTTGTGTGTATGACATGTAGGTCCCACTAAGTAAAAAATATAAATAACTTTCCTTTTTTGGATTTTGAAGTTTAAAATGAGACACCCAAAAATAAAATTTTTGAAGTTTAAAATGGGACGGAGGGAGTATACTATTATTAGTATTAGTTACTATAGAGTATAGTAACTATTACTTTTAACATATTATATTTACGATAAAAATTATCCCTCCGTCTCAGGTAAGAGTCATACTTTCTATTTTGGTACATCCTAGAGTAAGAGTCTCTTACCTAAAATGACAAACAATCTTTACTATTCATCCCACTCATTCTCTCTCATACTTTACTTTTATACTCACGACACCAATCAATTTACTATTCTCTCTCACTCATTCTCTCTCTTACTTTACTTTTACACTCACAACACTTCAATCACTTCCACCATTTTTTATTCTCCGTGCATTTGAGAGGTAGGACTCTTACTCTGAGACGGTGGGAGTACTACTTAGGTAACCATTATCTTTTAATTTACTATTTAAGCTCATAATTACTATAATGTTAACTATAATTAAAACATTATTTTCTCAATCGATCAAGAGTAATAATTGACATCATTATGGGACAAGCGAAGTAAATTTTTTTAAAAAAATATAAAGTTATTGTTAACCAATACTATTAACCAATCTAAATATTTATGTTATACTATAGTAACTAAAACTATTTTCAATATTATTAAAAAATCACAAGTAGATTGATATATATCTTTAAATCTATTTATATTTATTTAAAATATTTAATAATTATATATTGTAATTATAAATATCCACACACAAAATAAAACACCCGTGCGAAGCACGGGTTAATCCCTAGTGTAAATAGAAGTATCAGCCTTTTTAATTTATGATGAAGTTTTGTGTGAGACGGTCTCACACATTAGATTGATCTCGATAAGAAAGAAAATGAGCTTGCCCCGACCCGCTCGTAGGGTTAAACCATTTACTCACGTGTGAGACCGTCTCACAAAATTTTTTGTCTTCATTTATACGTATATTACTCGTCCCGGTTTAAAGCTTTTAATTTGACTTTGCATGCTTATTAGGGAATTAAGGCAAACTTGAGTCAAGAATTGTATTTGGTGGATGATATAATTGTTCATTCATAAATCAAGTGGATGAAAAGTAGATATGTAAATGATGTTCTTTTTATAACATACTCCCTCCGTCCCATAACTATGTGGACAAATCGTCGTTTTGGGTGTCTCATTGATAAGTTACACTTTCCTAAAATGGTAAAGAATCTTTACTATTCATCTCACTCATTTTCTCTCTTACTTTACTTTTATACTCACAACACCAATCAACCTACTATTCTCTACCCCACTTCCTCTCTCCTATTTCACTTTTCACACTCACAACAACTACCCAATACTATTCATCCCTTAATTCCCGTGCAAAACTCATTTTCTCCACATTGTTGGGACGGAGGGAGTATGTGTTAGAGCAATTAACAAGACTTGATGAGAAAATAAAGCAATCACAAGAACACAGATTTACGTGGTTCACCAATTTAGCTACGTCCACAGGGAGGGGAGAGAATATTATTATCACGGGAGAAACAATTACACAAGATCATACTTTTAATCTATTTTACACGATTTTTTTTTATCATAAAATTCTTGACTGTGCAAACTCTAGATCTAGAATTATTGATCTCTCTATTCTGAGTAAAACTGAGCAAACTGAATTAAATTAGGACGAAGGGAGCATAAAATATACGTGTATCCTAAAGATCCTAACTTCTAATTCCAAAAGGATACTTAAGTATCCTAATAGTTGTGGCCATGTTAAATACTCTGACCAAGCCAAAAAAAATCTAGGCCCACTTAGCACTTACTTTACATACCAAAAAAAAATAAAAAATAATAAGAATCTAAAACTAGGACGGAGGTAATATGGTTTACCTTCATCCAAGTATTCTTGGCCCAATCAAATGATCCATGGGCCTGTTTAGCTCTGCTCATGAATTAAGGATTTGAGCCCAAGAATACATGTTCAATAGTGAGTAAAATTACTCGTAATAGAGTTGGCACCACTTATGCAAGCGGGTGTTTCTGCTCATTATTGCGAGTCTTGTCTACATATTCCGATTTTGACCTCGATGAACAAAATGCGTTTTGTGTCAAGTGGGCTCCGTAATTTTCAAATTAATCTTGACTGTACAAACAGGGAAATGAGAGACGTGGAAGAGTCGAAATTGCTCAGGCAACAGGATTTGCTCGCAATTGTTCCGGCTCTGAAATTAATTTATGAAGGACGTTGACTTGAGATTGAAAATTGAAAAAGTAATTGGAAATTAAGCTAACCGTGGGGTTGAATTGAATTTAATTATATAGCAAACTCAGCTTTTGGACATTTTACTGGCAACTTTTGAACTTGGAAAATAATTTATGAAAGAGTTATCAAGCTGAAAAAAGAAACCATATCGGAAAAGAATAGTACTAGTTTCTTATTAGTGATCCACAAAGCACTTATAGAGGAGGCCCAGTGAAGGAATTTTGTGCTTTATGATGTGTAAATAAAATACTATCCACTTCCACTTACATGAAAAAGTAGGGTTTCATACCTTCAATTCAACTCAATTTAACAATGATTATTATGAAAGTTACTTGTTAAATAAATGAATCGGTAACCCTACCCATACAAAAACAAATTGTAGACTCGTGATCAAGACGCCAAGGAGTCCATGCAAATGTAAATAGAAGTATCAGCCTTTTTAATTTACAAAAGTTTCGTGTGAGACGGTCTGACACATTATATTGATCTCGATAAGAAAGAAAATGAGCTTGCCCCGTCTCGCTCGTAGGGGTAAACCATTTACTCACGTGTGAGACCGTCTCACACAAATTTTTGTCTTCATTTATATATTACTCGTCCCGGTTTAAGGCTTTTAGTTTGACTTTGCATGCTTATTAGGAAACTAAGGCAAACTTGAGTCAAAATTTGTAACACCCCGAATTTTCTTATAATATCCGAGCGTTTAATGGCATTAAATAACAATAATAAATACCTCAATTTAGGGTTCACAACGGCCCCTTATTTAAACCATAAATTCAAAACAATTGCGGAAGCGTAACTTAAACTTGTCTTGGTAGGTAAACAACCCTAACCATCAATGTACTTCAACTTACATCAAAATAAATAAACGTACTTAAAACTACTAAATTAAGAGTCTTCAATCCACCGTCTTCCTACGGCTGCTTTCCTTGTCTTGTCCTTCTACTTAAATCCTGAAAGCAAAATTTATAGAGAAGGGATGAGCGAACGAATGCTCAGTAAGTTCATACGTGGCCTCTCCGGTTACTAAGGAGAGACGACCAGAACGAATACTATGAATAACTTTTACAAAGATAGGTTCAGTTACTTTTGGATTCAAGACTGCAGAACAATACTGTCGTATTACTTTTAAGATTTTACTTCCAAAGGATTATGGCACTACAATCCAAAGGGATTCATTCAAGTTCCGTCAATTCCAGGGTAACGTACATTATAACCTCAATGCCAAATGTACAATTTGTACACCTAGCTTCTCAAGCCAATAGTGTGGGTCGTAACATATATGGTATCCACACATATATGCTCGGGGTCTAGAATCATCCTTGTAATCAGACAATTCCTGAGAGAAGGCATGTGATCACTCATGCAATCCCTAGTTTAAGGACGAGTCTTTTCTAACTGGACTGTCCGTCAATGTCTTTTCTAACTGGACATTGGCCACTCTAACAAGTAAGTGGTTAACTTACAAGTTAAAATGAGAACATACCAAGGTACAAGTATGTGATACAAGTTTCAAACTTCGATACTTAGTAGATCAATGGGGACATCACTAAGTACGGATTCTTTCAAAGAACGTTCAATAACGCAGAGTTCATTCAAATACTATCATGCCATACTGATAGCTAACTTATAGAAAGAATATGGAATTCCAATAAACAGGAGTTCAAATACTGTAAGGAACGTAATCCCTTACCTGAATTGCTTTTCCTCGCAATCTCCTCTCTGTGCAAATCTACAAGGCACGGAGTAATTTACTTTAGTACTCTCAACATTGTTAACTATTTCTACTTAGTTAACTGAGAGATGCGTTTTAACTTCTTTACTTCGTTACTTCTTTTCTTACGTTTAAGCTTCTGACTTTGATTTACGAGTCAGTCATTTAACTTGATATAATTGCAATTAAGTCCTCTAACTTTGGGTTAATTACAATTTGGTCCCTCAACTTTGGGTTAATTACAATTTGGTCCCTCAACTTTGGGTTAATTGCAATTTGGTCCTTTGACTTTAGATTAATTGCAGATTGGTCCTTTAACTTTAGTTTAATTGCAATTTAGTCCTTCAACTTTGGATTAATTGCAGATTGGTCCTTCAACTTCAAAGGTTTTCCCTTTTTATTCCTTTTAACTTTAACTTTTTCAGTTTAGTCCTTTTCCGTTAGGAAACTAACTGAAATCTTTTAATCATCCTCCTTTCCGTTAACTTTCTAACCTTCAAGATTTTCCAAGTAATTATTACATCCTTTCAAGTTAGTTTTCTAACTTTCTAACAATTCTATTAAAGCTTATGGTTTCTTTTCATTATAAACTTAACGAAATACTAACTTTCCGTCCCAATTCTTAACATTCTCAATCAAGAATCAACACCCAATTTATATAACCAAAACCGAATCATACCCCATTAAGATCCATTGATTTTGATCAATCTTTCTAATTCTTTAAATTTTTCTAAATTCCCAAACATCAATATTATTCACAATTCACTTAACGAGGATCATTTAAATCAACAAAATAAATCTTCAATGGCCTAGGGCCATTCGGCCGAATGTGATCATGGGGGGGATCCATATTTTTTTCTTCTTTTGATAAACCCAATTCAACCTCAATGATTTATATGTTCAATTCCCAAGCATTGCATAATATAAATCAATTCCAATCATGATTATAAAATCAATCTTAAAATAAAACTAGTATTAAGATCATTATTTTTCCATAGTATTTAGATCAACTCCATTAACCTTTTAAAATTTATCATTAATCACTAGCATGCAAAACGCTAATATTTGTATTCTTAAATCATGCATAACTTATGATTTATTAATCCGAATTCAATGAAACAAATTTTGGGGAGTAGGATTTAGCATTACCTTGAGAATGGTCGGATTACTTCTTCCAAAACAATGGCGAAAAATTTCTTCTCCCTCCTCCTTGGTTCGGCCGGCGGCTATGCTAGGTAAGGTTTAGGGTTTTTGTATTTTGTTCTTTTTGATGATTAAAGAATAACCTAATTTCACTAACCCAAGTATTTATACTTTGAATGGTTTATCAATTGGGTTTGGTTCATTTATTATACCTTCGGGCCAACCCATTCCTTTCGGCCCACTCATTAATCAACTTATTAATTCTAATTTTTATTTAACTAAATTAATGTTACCAATTAAAATAATTAAAAAAAAAATTGTGGGTATTACAAAAATTGTATTTGGTGGCTGATATAATTGTCCATTCATAAATCAAGTGGATGAAAAGTAGATATGTAAATGATGTTCTTTTTATAACATACTCCCTCTGTCCCATAACTATGTGGACAAATTGTCATTTTGGGTGTCTCATTGATAAGTTACACTTTCTTAAAATGGTAAAGAATATTTACTATTCATCTCACTCATTCTCTCTCTTACTTTACTTTTATACTCACAACACCAATCAACCTACTATTCCCTACCCCACTTTCTCTCTCTTATTTCACTTTTCACACTTGATGCTGCCAGGAAAAATGGGCTGCATCCGGGGTCCAAGCTCGTAGTCTAGGGTGGATAACGGCCTTCTTCTCCGTCATGATCTGCACACACACACAACCGTGAGCTAAGCCGGGGCCTCTCCGGCTAATGCCCCTCCGGCGTGAGAGTAAGCAACCGTGTGTACAAGAATAATCAAGGAATGTACCAATATCTAAAATGGTGCATGTGAACTTACTAATTAGGGTTGTGGATGTCCCTTATACAGCCAGCCCCTTTTGTCATGTGGAAAGCATGTGACCATTCCATGGGTTGAGCCTTGATTGCCAATTTTCTCTAGATAAGTTTCATTTTGACAAGCCTCATTCATAAAATAAGGACCCATTAGCTACTTTAATTGGGTCATATTTCATCTTGGGCCGGATACATATTAGTGAGCCATTTTCGATGGATTTGGGACAAATAATTTTGTGATGGTAGCATCAACACTCACAACAACTACCCAATACTATTCATCCCTTAATTCACGTGCAAAACTGATTTAGTCCTCATTGTTATGGGACGAAGGGAGTATGTGTTCGAGCAATTAACAAGACTTGATGAGAAAATAAAGCAATCACAAGAATACAGATTTACGTGGTTCACCAACTTAGCTACGTCCATAGGGAGGGGAGAGAATATTATTATCACTGGAGAAACAAACAAATACACAAGATCACACTAACCTACTGGACAAAGTATCAGGTACACCGGCCGCATGGTGTGCGGCGGGCTGCTCCATGGGCCGCCCCGCCACGCCCGACCCGCCAGCCAGCACTCCTCCATTCCCAGCTTGACACGTGGCACGCTGTGAGCCACTCGTTGGTTCACCAAGCCGCGCGCTGCCACGTGTCACCTTTAAAAAAAAAAAAAAAAAAAAAAAAAAAAAACCCATTAACTTTAAAATGTTATATCTTGAAATTTATAACTCAAAAAAAAATTAAAAATACCGTTGTTACATTTCGTTATAACAGGTGTTACTTTTGTTGGGAGGAAAAAAGTTGGGGGTGAAAAAAAAAAACCGAAAAAAAAAAAAGGGGCGCTGACCTGGCCCGTCGCACGCTGTGCGGCGGGTGTACAGGAGACAGCCTCAACCTACTGTACACGAATTTTTTCGATCACAAAATTTTTTACTGTACAAACTTTAGATTTAAAATTATTAATCTGTCTATTCTGAATAAAACTGAGTAAACTAAATTAAATTAGTACGAAGGGAGTATAAAATAGTATACGTGTATCCTAAAGATCTTGTTGGCCATGTTAAACCACTTTGACCAAGGAAAAAAAAAAAAACGATTTCTAGGCCCACTTACTTGACAGCTAGTTTATGTCAATTGCATTGCCATATTACCGTCCGTCAATTGCATGGCCAACTCTCGTAGCATTCGCCTAAATATATGTGTACTCCCAGATTTTATGGGTTTGACTTCAAGCGTCCGTCAATTGCATGGCATGGCCAACTCTCTTAGCATTCGCCTAAATATATGTGTACTCCCAGATTTTATGGGTTTGACTTCAAGCCTTAGGTGTCGTTTGTTTTTTTTAATTGTTAAGTATTAAAATCTGAATGCATATTTGAATTGATAAGAGGCAGCGTCTGAAAGCTGATTTTTGAATTATTCAAACTGTTTGATTATTCGTCTGAATACACATCTGAATTTAGGATTACGACATTGAATGAAGTAGAAAAATGACGTGAATAGTTGTTTATATAGTGTTTTAGTTTGATATCTTTAGAATTATGAGTTTAAGAAAAAATATAAATTGAAAAAAAATCAATTCAGAGGCAAATCAGACTTCATTTTAGGTCTGAACATTAAGAGGCAATTCAGATGCTTTTAGATCTGAATCTGAATAAAAAAAAAAAACAGACTTAATGCCTTAAGGTCTGACTCTCTCAGACATTCACCCGATTAAGTGGCTCTGAATCGAAAAACAAACAAGGCCTTAGTCTAAACACTTTCCGTCTTATTATACTCTTTTTGTCTCGGAATTACAAACTTCTTAATTTAATCTATTTAAATTATGCGTCTCTAATTTCACATGCATTAATCCTAACAATATAAACTTTATGAGGACAAAATTGTCCAAAACACTGTTCATACTTTATCATTTAAAGAATAAAACAACTAACAACCTTAAATTGAGAAATACCAAAAAAGAAAGTAAGAACCTAAAACTTTGACGGATATAGTACGGTCTACCTTTTCATCCAAGTATTCTTGGCCCAGTCAAATGATCCATGGGCCTGTTTAGCTCTGCTAATGAATGAAGGATTTGAGCCCAAGACTACATGTGCAATAGTGAGTAAAATTACTCTGTAATAGAGTTGGCACCACTTATGCAAGCGGGTGTTTCTGCTCATTATTGCGAGTCTTGTCTACATATTTCGATTTTGACCTCGATGAACAAAATGCGTTTTGTGTCGAGTGGGCTCCGTAATTATCAAATTAATCTTGACTGTACAAAAAGGGAAATGAGCGACGTGGAACAGCCGGAATCGCTTGCATGAGTGCAACAGGACTTGCTCGCAATTGTTCCGGGTCTGAAATTAATTTATGAAGAACGTTGACTTGAGATTGAGATTGAGATTGAAAATTGAAAAAGTAGTTGGAAATTTAGCTAACAATGGGGTTGAATTATATAGCAAACTCAGGTTGTGGACATTTTACTGGCACCTTTTGAACTTGGAAACTAATTTATGAAAAAGTTATCAAGCTGAAAAGAAACCATATCGGAAAAGAATAGTTTCTTATAGGGGGGCCCAGTGAAGGAATTTTGTGCTTTATTTATGATGTGTAAATAAAATATCCACTTACATGAAAAAGTAGGGTTTCATTTTCATACCTTCAATTCAATTTAACAATGATTATGAAAACATCTGCCCAACGCATTATTTCAGCGAATTTGGGTTGGGTTGGGTTGGGTACATTTGAAATTTACATCAGGAACGATTCAAATTTAATGATTTAAATTCAATCTTTTATTGTAAATAGATGATTTCTATATGCGAAAGGAGGGTAAGATAAAAGGGTAAATAGAAAAGGAGGTGGTCTCCCATGAGAACAAGGGGATCCGTCTCATGCATGAGACGGGTCGCCCCATGACCCATGGGCTGAACCCGCCACGTGGCAACCCACCATTGGCCGGAAATTTTATTATTTTTTTTTAATATTTTTTTTTCGGCTTTTCAGTGGTTTAGCAAAAAATAATAGTTACCATCTCTTAAAGTAACATTGTTCATAAGTAAACGTAATACTTGTTTAAAAAAACAAAAGCTCGTTTTTACCCATTTTTCCAAATGTAATACTAATATAATTACATGTAACCCAAACAATATCTAAATGTAATAATCATCTATGCTGAAATATAATAGTGCTTTAGCTAAAATGTAATATAATGTGTATTTTAAATTTTATTTTTTTAAAAGAAAATAACATTTGAAAAGTAATAACTTATGTATATGAATATAATAGTAAGTTTATACAAGTAAATGTAACACTTTGATTGACGAAATTGTAACAGATTTCTATAAATAATGTAATATTTTTACATGTATCATGATAAATTTGACCCCATTGTAACTTATTGTTTGAAAACATATAGATATCTATACATATGTATTACAATTATGTACAAATACTATTACATATAAATAACACGTTTGTTACATCTTAGTTATAATAAGTATTACTTTTGGCAAACGAAGAAAACATAAGAAAAACACTATTACTTTAAGAGATGGTAACTATTACTTTAAGAGATGGTAACTATTACTTTTCACAAACCGAAAAAAAAAACCAAAAATAAAAATATAAAAAAAAGCAAAAAAAATAAATAAAAATCAGCCAATGAGGGGCTGCCACGTGGCAGGGTCCACCCATGGGTCCTGGAGCAGGGTTGTGGGTCGGGTAATGGGTCAAAAAAATGACCCGTCTCACTCATGAGACGGGTTAAAGTGTTCTCACACAAGTTTTTGTCATAGAAAAGATCACATTCTACTACTCCTAACCAGGATTCACTATATTGGACTTATGGCGCCTAATACTTTACGGAATTTGTATAGAAAAATATACTACTACATTTGTCCTTAAATAAGTGTCCAAAATTCATGTTAAGAGACAATTGAAAATCTCAACTCTTTGGGTGAGTTTGGGAGTGCTTTTTTTATCCTTAGACTATGAGCAATGGTTTCATACACCAAAAAAAATTCAACACCCACTTTTAACACTTTATCCTATCCACCTCATCTTTCATACACCCCTTTCATACAACCCCCCTACAATGGTTAGTTGAAAAAAAAAATTCATCTCCCTCCCACTCATCATTCTATACCCCACTACTTTATATTATTTTTATTTTTTATATATTCTTTATTTTTATGATTAGTAAAAAAATAATAATTATTATTATTTATAATTAAAATAATATTTTACACTAAATTAAATTTTTTTTTGAGTGTTGAAAGGATTATTATTGAGATCCATTTCACTCAAAAGATGATGAATTTTTTTAAGTGTAGGCTAAAATGGAAAATGATAAATGAGAAAAGAGAGATTTTTTTTTTGTGTCTAAATCTAATGAAACTTGTATCATTTTATAGGGAAAAAAATAATGAATTTTGGCCAAAAAAAATAAAAAAATTCTAGGTGATAATTCAGCTAAAAAAAATGAAATAAAAAAATAAATTCGAAAATAAAACGGACCAACCACGTTTAGACACGTGGCAAACAAAGGGGAAAAAAAAAAAAAACGTCTGGGCGGTACCACACGCGCCCTGTCGGGCCGTGTGGTACACGCGCCTGACGCCTCACGAATGGTAGCCCGCCACGTGTTTTTGCTGGAGCTTTTCCACAAAATTCAACCGGTATGAAAGATTTCATACCCAAAATTCAACCCCCACTTTTCATACACCCCCCACAATGGTTTCATACACCTCCCTCCATTTTCATACACCATTTCATACCCCCATTGTGGGTAGTCTTATAATCACTTTCAGAGATCAAGAATCACTTTCTTTGTGTTTGGATGTAAAAACTGATTCTGATTTTAAGTTACTAAACGCAGAAAACTGTGTTTTGACATAAGCAACTATGACCCAGCTTTCGCTAAAAGTGATTCTAAAAAGCTGTTTTTGTATGATGTTTTACATTAATAACCTTCATTTTATATGTGCATTTACCATATTGATATGTATAGTAAGGGATATTTTTGGAATTTATTTTTCATAATCAATTTCGGACATGTGGTATTCAAACATATTCATAATTGAGAATCAGAAGCAATCCCAAACTCACCCTTTGTATAATTTGATGGCAAAGATTCATATATAATCATGTAATCTCATTTTCAAACATTTAGTTTTGCACGTATAAAGAGACCGGTGGAAATAAAATTTGAAAAAAAAAAAATTTAGAGACAAAATTATGTTAAAAAAAGACGCTCATTTTGGGACAAAGATTTTTCGAAAATGGACACTCATTTAAGGACAGAGGGAGTATCATGTTTATAAAATAATGTCTACAGAAATTTAAACTTACTTTTAATAAATAGCAATTTAAAAATTATTGTGGACATTTATTTTGAAACGTGAAAGGGAAAGAGTACATATTTTTTTTTTGGTTATTTATAAACTAAAACCTGAACTAAACTAAACAACACCTAGATTAATTTAATTAAAGAAAAGGATGTACTTGAACTATATTTTATACTTGTGTTTCAATGATTTGCTTCGATCATGAATCTCGTGGCTGAAGAAATAAATGAAATGCAATCATCTTTTCTTTCTTATCCTTGTCCAGCCAGAAAATGAAATAAAGGCAAAAAGTAAAGCACTTCAATAATGAGATTATTTCCTTCTATATTTTCTTTTTTTAAAAAAAAAAGTACTTTCATTTGTATAGACAGCGTTATTTTTCCTTAAAGAGTATTTTTGAAGTAAGCAAAAAGACACCAGGTCCAATCGGTTCTTTTGAAAAAAAAAAAAAAAAATGATCAACAGATCAAAATTTATTTTCAAGAACTGTACTATATAACTTGTTCAAAAAAAAATCTCGTATTTAACTCAATTTTCATTTTAATCGTATTACTCTCCCTGTTTCGAAATAAATGTTCTACTTTTTATTTTCGTTTGTCCCAAAATAAATGTCGTCTTACTAAAAATAGGGTATGAAATTTAGTGATCTTCATATACCACACATTCTAATAATCACAAGCATTGCAATGCCATACAAAGTATTATTCTACTCATATGAATAAATTAGGGGCATTTACCATATAGTCCCTCAACATAACCTTATTTACCTCTTAAGACAAGGAATATTTTAACTAACCATATAGTCCCTAGCTTGCATCTTCCTCAACATTTTACTAACTACACCCTCTCAACATTTTACTTTCACCCCAACCACTATCCCCTTAAGCTATCCCTCACCACCTTCTCCAGTCAACAACTCCGGCGACCACCATTTTCGGCGACCACTCCGAAAAAAAAAAAAAAAAAAAATTGCTTCTGTGACCTTCCAGCAACCAACAGTTGAGAACTTATCAGTAAGTTCTCAGTTGTCAACTAAACTACTAATAACACGACCAACTCCGGCGACCAAACAACTGAGAACTTATCAGTAAGTTCTCAGTTATCAACTAAACTACTAAGAACATAAACAACTCCGGCAACCACCAACTCCGGCGACCATCAACTCCGGCGACCAAACAGTTGAGAACTTTTCAGTAAGTTCTCAGTTGTCAACATACCTACTAAAAAACACGATCCACTCCGGCGACCACCAATTCCGACGACCGAACAGATGAGAACTTATCAGTAAGTTCTCATTTGTCAATTAAACTACAAAGAACACGATCAACTCCGGTGACCAAATAATTGAGAACTTGTCAGTAAGTTCTCAGTTGTCAAATAAACTACTAAGAACACGAACAACTCCGGCGACCAACTCCGGCAACCAAACAACTGAGAACTTATCAGTAAGTTACAGTTGTCAATTACATAGAACACAACCAACTCCAGCGATCCGACCGACAATCAACTCCAGAGACCAACAATTAATAAAAACTTTTGAATTGTTCTCATTTGTTCTTTATTCTTAGTTGTCTTGTAGATAAATTTCACAGTTGTTCTCAGTTGTTAATGGTTTTAAGTTGTCAACACTAAGAACACGATCAACTCCAGCCAATGACCAACTCCGACGACTAACAATTAAGAAATTATGAGTTGTTCTCAACTGTTCTGTAGTGAAGTTCTCAGTTGTTAATGGTTCTCAATCGATAACTACTAAAAAACGACTAGTTGTTCTCAACTATTCTGTCTAACTTCCTTTCTAAATCAATTGATTGAGAACCATTAACAACTATGAATATCGACCTCACAAATTGATTTATTTATCTATCTAACTAAGCAAGCTAAAGCCAAACAATTTGTTGGGTATGCTTACTTCTTAACATTCCTACTTGTTAGAATTGATTGATACCATCACCTATTAATATTTTATGGACTTTAGGATCTTATGTAAGAAGTTTTATAACTTCGATTTTTAGCTTAGTTCATTTTATAGTATGGGCTTAGAATATAGGGCCCGGAGCGAATTGGAATGAAGATCTAAGCAAGACTGTGGACCCTGCGCAGGACTACTCTGCGCAGTACACCACTGCGCAGGTCTCTCATGCGCAGCATTCTATCTTGCTCAGCTTTCGATACATTCAGATCACTAACTTGGAAAATGCTTTGAAGATGTACGCTTTTAAGAGTGCTAAGGTGTGCAGAAACGACAAAACAAGCACACTTAGCAGATCCAACGGTGGAGACGCGCTCAAGAGAAATATTTCAAATGAAGACAGCTGTCAACCTTCTAGAAGAAGCTTTTGAATTTGGTCTTCATGCTTAGTCTCCAACGGCTCTATATACCTGCGCACCAATCATATTGTGCCAGGTCATCAACTTTGATCAGAGCCCCAACGGCTATAAAGGACACCTGCGCACCAATCATATCGTGCCAGCTCATCGTCCTTGCTCAGAGCTCCAACGGCTAGTTTTAAGCTCTCTGCTATAAATAGCCAGCTCATCTTCATTTCCAAGTTGCTAGAGTTTGTGCTTTCTAATATCCTTGAAGTTCTGAAGATTGCTGCTTACTATTCACAGATTCAAGATCAACCTTCAAACCTTCATACCTTCAAACTCCTGCCCAGATCCTAAGCCTTAAATCACCAGAATTCTTCGTGCTCTTCATCTCATAGATTCATAGAGCCCAGAATTTCTGAACACACACACACCTCTCGAAGCTTCGATCATTTAGATCTTACTTCTTGAGATACACCGGTTTAGTCTAGGATTTGTTCTTCATAGATTATAGATCTTTGAGATAGTTTGTGTTTCATTGTTGTATCTTGTAACTCTCTCATATAATAAGATCTCCATTAGAAAATCCAAGACTAACCATCTTGGTAGAGGACGTAGATCTTTCATTGATCGAACCTCTCCAAATAGCTTGTTCTTTATTCTCGCTATTTACTTCCTGCTTAATCATTTCTGAATTACTGCTTTGTTTGATCTTATCAGATTGCTATTGTTGCTGCTGTGCTTGTTATTGCTTATTGCCTTAGAATATTTTATCCAACTATTTAAGCCAAAACTTAGCGCGTGCGTTTTTATCCTTGCACAGCTTTTTCCTGCGCAGGTTCTGCTTAAACTTCCGTTGTGCATTTCACACTCTCACTGCGCGCTATACTTAGCTTATTTGAGAACTGTGCCCATAAGCCATTGATTTGCAAAATGGTTTGAAAAGAATTTTAAAACGCTATTCACCCCCCCCTCTAGCATTTTTCATACCCTTGTTGCCCCTTTGGGACCAACAAGTGGTATCAGAGCAAACACCTTCATAAAACTTGTTTTGTTTTTCAAGCTTTACAGCTTGGGTTCCGATTCAAGATGGCTTCAAAATCTTGGGCAATGGCTAACTATTCACATGTCCCAGTGCTGAATGAAGATCACTTCGAAATCTGGAAGCACTGCATGCTCACTCATTTTTCTTCTATTGATGAGATCCTCCACGACATCGTTCTTGAAGGACCCTACATTCCAATGAAGGCTAATCCTGACGCTGCTACAAATAAGGAGAATCCTACTATCAAGAAGAACAAAGAGGAATGGACTGATGAAGAAAATAAATGGGTTGGCTATGATGGAAGAGCAAGAAACATCATTCTTAGCACTCTAGACCTTTCCACGCACAATCAAATTGTGAGCGGTGGAACTGCAAAGGAACTATGGGATGCTATTGAAGGATATGTGAATGGAGACAAAGTAAGCAAGGAAAATAAAAGATTTGTGGTGCAAAGAAAATTCAACTGCTTCATGAGAAAAGATGGTGAAACCTTGAGACAAACATATGATCGCTTCTGTGCTGTTGTAAACTCTTGGAACTACTTTCACTAATAAAGAAGTCAATTCTCAATTCTTAGATGCGCTAGGTTCCAGATATGTGCACAAGGCAAGTCATCTGGAAGATTCTGGATTTCTAGATACTTGGCCTCTGCGCAGCTTATACGCTAACTTAAAAGTGTATGAGCTAAAGCTTGATCAAATCGACGAAACTGAAGGCAAAGGAAAACTTGTTTCTTATGTTGCGCAAAAGGAACCTGCGCCTGCTCAATCCTCAGAAAAAATCTCTACTTCCTCCCTACTTGAAATGGATGATGATGATTTCGCTATATTCGTTAAGCGATACCAAAAATTCAGGAAATTCTCTAAACCTGGATCCTCGAGCAAACCACCTGCTAAATTCTCTCGTGGATAAGCCTCAAAGACTGATGAAGAGTTAGTCTGCTACAACTGCAGAAAGCCCGGTCATTTTGCTTCAAAATGTCCCACTCCAAAATATGAGTACATGAAGAGGAATAATGCGCAGAGATCATCAAGGCAGCGCAGAATGATTGCTGAAGAAGACCGCGCAGAAAAGGAACTGAAGACTTGGATAGAGACTGACACTGAAGACAGTGATGATGATGACTCTGAGGATGGACTGCTCTGCTTGATGGCCAATGCTGATGCTGATAGCGATTCAGACAATGATCCCGATGCGGACACAAAGGCTGCGCCAAGGACAACTCAGAAGAAAGGTCCCACCATCACAGAACTGGTGGAAATGGGACATCTGACTCCAAGCAGACAGAATGGCAAGTATTTGTTTGCCAGAGCAGACCTATCAAAGAAATTTGTAGCTGCGCCTCCACGCAAAGAATCTCTTGAAATTCCTGCTGAAATTGTAATAGAAAAGAATGACTCTGCTGCTGAGCGCGAGTCTATTTTTCAGCAAGCTGAAAAGGTAATCAAGAAATTTAACTCTATGAAAGAAGCAGTGGACTTATCAATTGGAGAAATTTCACAGCTTAAGACGGAGAAAACTCTTTTAAAATCTGAGATCACCCTTCTTAAGGAGCAGATTAAGAGCATGACTCCTCTTACTGAAAAGAACCGTTTTCTCACAGATCAAAATGAGCTATTTAAAGTAAGAAACGAATAATTGACTGCTCAAGTAGCTGATCTCACAAAGATCACCGATGAGTGGACCAAATCTCGTGTCACTATGGACCAAATTCTAGAATCCCAAAAAGCTAGTGGAGACAAGGAAGGCTTGGGGTTCTCAACTAGTGATAACTTTAAATGCGCAGTTTGCTCTGAAAAGGAAAAGGAATTTACACCACAGCAAACTATTGAAATTCTTAAAGCAAAGCATTCTGCTTCAATGGGTAAAGGACAGGAGAAAGTCCAGAGACAAAATTTCCATTATGTCTACCCAAAGAAGCAAACTGGAAAAGCCAAGGGTAAGGCTAAAGTTGAACCTGCGCATGACAACTCATATTCTGACTATGGTTGCGCCTCAACTTCAAATGTCAAATCTGCGCAAAAGGGTCATGCGCATGAAAGCCATGCACCCCAACGCCAGATGCGCATTCTTAAGAAAAGCGCACCCAAACCTCAGAAAATGATATTTGTCAAAGCAAGTTCATCTGCTCCAGTAAAGAATGCTGCGCCAAAGAAAAGTAAAGAGTTTGTAAAAACCCAATCTATAAGTGGCTTTCATCATTGTGTTGTGTGTGATGGTTTAGGTCACAAGGCTGCAGAATGCCTTTTGCGATTTGCTCCTAATACCAAGGGATGTAAAAATCTAAGGTCAGACAGGAGTGGGTTGTCAAAAGTTGCTAACTCTAGGACCCAAGAATAAAGGGGACCTGCGTTCTTAATGTCTATCTTTCAGGTCTCCTGCTTCACTGCGCACTCTTCACAAGCTAAAGCGCATAAATGGTATCTCGACAGTGGATGCTCTAGACACATGACTGGAGATATCACCACTCTTAAAGATGTGCATGAAGGAAGAGGTCCCTCTGTAACTTTTGGAGATAACAACAAAGGGCACATAGTTGGATATGGAAGAATCAGAAAAGATAAAGTATGCATTGAGAAAGTTGCGCTCGTTGAAGGTCTCAAGCACAACCTGCTCTCCATATCACAATTCTGCGATAAAGGTTTGGAATGCCAACGCACTGCTACATCAAAGATGTCATATCCGGACAAACTTTGCTCACAGTTGAGGACGTCGAGTGTGGATATATTCTTTTGGGGAAGGTTGTGGAGATAACAACAAAGGATTAGTCTCGCTGATCACGAGAAAGAGGACGTCGAGTGTGGATATATTCTTTTGGGGAAGGTTGTTATAGGTTGGTTTACATTATATAAATGTGTAACCTTTTGGGATATTTGTACCAAACATTGACGTCATTAGGATTTGTGTATTTTGTAACTTTGGTGTATAAGCTTATGGAGTTTATACTAGTTTTACCTTGTTGTTCAAGTTGATTTTCAAAACCTTGTGTTATCACCTTTTGGTATTAAATGGAATTTTTATCTTCGGTATTTCACAGTTTTGGTTTTAGAGTCGACGTCCAGATCACGGTCTCGGGCCTGCGGGGTCTCGGGAGGCGACAGTTGGTATCAGAGCTATGGTTTTAGCTCTATGTATAAGTATAGGTGGATTAGTTTCACCTAGGAGGGTAGTGGTGTGCGGAGTGATTAACGGTTGATGTTTTATGCAGGTACTTGTTTACAATGGTTCGTAGAAGGAGTGGTGAAGGTAGTACCGGTAATGCAAATCAGAATGATACAAGGGAAGAAGCACGTGCTATGTTTCAAGGCATGTTCGAGGCGGCCATGAAGGCCATACATGATCAAGGTCCGAGGGTAGAACAAGCACCACCCCGCTATGGATTGGAGCAATTTCTGAAGTTGAAACCGGTTGAATTCAATGGGGAACCCGATGTTCGGAAAGCTGAGTTGTGGATTGAGTCGATGGAGAAGATTTATGTTTGGGTGCACGGATGAGGACAAGGTCCGGTTCGCGGCTTACAAGCTTGTGGGAGCCGCCGAGCATTGGTGGAAGGGTGTTAAAGCTAGTTGGGATGATACTCACACGGTTTATGCGTGGGAGTTGTTCGTGCGCAAATTCAAGGAGCATTTCATTCCGGTTGTTGATCAAAACCGAAAGGAGATCGAGCTACTCAACCTAGAGCAAGGTTTGTTGTCTATAGCACAATACTCGGCTAAGTTCATAGAATTAGCCCGATATTGTGACTATTTTTGGTGAGGACCGAGGAACAAAAAGCTATGAGGTTCATTCGGGGATTGAAGACCTCCATCCGTACTCAACTGATTGCCCAACGGATAGTGACATTCCAAGATGCGGTAGACCGAGCCTACTTAATAGAGCAAGATATTGGGGAACATAAGAGGAAGACCGAGGTGGCCAACCCGAGTAAGCAAGGAGCGCAGAGCAAGTCACAACCAAGGATTGAAAATCGAGGTAACTTTGGGGGACAATCTCAGTCCCGAGGGCAACCGATCCCAAGGAACCCGGGTATCACTTCCGGGAACCAAGGGAGCCAAATTAGGAAGCCTTGTACCTTTTGTCAGAAGGTAGGCCATTCGGAGGATAGGTGTTGGAAAAAGCAAGGCAAGTGCACCAATTGTGGTAAAATGGGGCACTTTGCGAGAGAGTGCACGAGGTACCGAGGTCAAGCATCCGGGTCAGGAGTTGGTATTAATCAGGGTCAGAAAAGGGATTCCGCTGGGAAGCCCAAAGTTCAAGGGAAGGTTTATGCCATGAATCAACAACAAGCTACCGATGATCCATCCGTTATTGGAGGTATTGTTTCTGTGTCTAATGTGAGCGCACGAGCGTTAGTAGATCCAGGATCATCTCATTCATACATTTCTGTGCAATTTGCTTCCATGTTAAATGCTGCATTCGAGTCTTTACCGTACGTGCTAGAGGTGTCGACCCCTATAGGAGAATGCTTGATTTCTGATCGAGTCTTTCGTGCTTGTGATGTGGTTATTTGTGGTCGTGTCTTTTGTGCGGATTTGGTAGTTCTTCCTATCCAAGACTTTGATGTCATATTGGGTATAGATTGGTTGAGCAAGTTTCATGCCTCCGTTGATTGCCGTAAGAAAACTGTTACTTTTTCTATTCCCGATGTGCCTAAATTTGTGTTTGAGGCTAGTCCTCTGAGTAGAAAGGTTCGCTTAATTTCTTATTTGAAAGCGAGAAAATTATTGCATAGTGGTTGTGAGGGGTATTTGGCTAGTGTTCTTGATACTAGGAAGGAATCCCCTAGTTTGGATAGTGTTCGGGTAGTTCGGGAATTTCCCGATGTTTTCTCTACCGAGTATGATATGCCTCCCGATCGTGAGATAGAGTTTTGTATAGATCTTTTGCCGGGTACGGCTCCGATTTTGAAGGCACCGTATAGGTTAGCTCCCGCAGTGTTGAAGGAATTAAAGGTCCAGTTTCAAGAATTGCTTGATCGAGGGTTTATCCGCCCTAGTGTTTCCCCGTGGGGAGCACCGGTTTTGTTTGTGCGGAAGAAAGATGGTTCGTTGAGATTGTGTATAGATTACCGGAAGTTGAATCAGGTTACGGTGAAGAATAAGTATCCTCTACCGCACATCGATGATTTGTTTGATCAGCTTCAAGGGTCCGTGGCTTTCTCTAAACTTGATTTGAGGAGTGGGTACCATCAGTTGAAGGTTCGATCGGAGGATATTCCGAAGACTGCCTTTCGCACTCGGTATGGTCATTACGAGTTCTTGGTTATGCCGTTTGGGTTGACTAACGCGCCGGCCGTGTTTATGGATTTGATGAACCGAGTTTTCCATCCTTATCTTGATTCTTTCGTGGTGGTTTTTATTGACGATATTCTCGTCTATTCTAAGTCTCGAGAGGAGCACGAGCAGCACTTGAGGACAGTTTTATCTGTTCTTGCGAGGGAGAAATTATTTGCGAAGTTCAGTAAATGCGAATTTTGGCTCGAGAAGGTGTCATTTCTGGGGCATGTGATTTCTAAAGATGGGATTTCAGTGGATCCTTCGAAGATAGAGGCAATAGTGGATGGGGAAGAGACCCGAGTCAGTGACCGAGATTCGTAGTTTTCTGGGTTTAGCCGGTTATTACCGAAGATTTATTGAGGGGTTTTCGAGGATTGCTACTCCGATGACTCAGTTGACCCGGAAGAATGTCCCGTTTGTGTGGATCGAGAAATGTGACAAGAGTTTCGAGGAATTGAAGAAGAGGTTGACTACCGCACCGATCTTGACTTTGCCTAATGGGAGCGATGGCCTAGTGATTTACAGTGATGCTTCGAAAGAGGGTTTGGGTTGTGTGTTGATGCAGAATGGGAAAGTAATTGCTTATGCTTCGAGGAAGTTGACCCCTAGTGAACAGAATTACCCCACTCATGATATGGAGTTGGCTGCGATAGTATTTGCGTTGCACAAGTGGAAGCACTACCTTTATGGAGCGAAGTTTGAGATTTTTACCGATCACAAGAGTTTGAAGTACCTATTCTCTCAGAAGGAATTGAACAACCGACAGCGCCGATGGATGGAATTGTTGAAGGATTATGATTGCACGATTTCTTATCATCCGGGGAAGGCGAATGTGGTAGCCGATGCGATTAGTAGAAAATCTTATGTGGCTTCGATGATGGTTCGAGAATGGAAAATGCTTGAGGATGTTCGAGATTGGTCTCCTCGTGAATCGAGACATGGGGCTATTTTTGCGAATATTAGGGTGTCTCCGACCCTAATTCAGAGGATAAAGGAAGCTCAGAAAGAAGATCCCGAGTTGGTGAAAATAATGGGTAAACTGAAAGAGAAGAACTTCGAGGATTTTTCTATTAGCCCGGTGGGAGTGTTGACTTTCCGTGGAAGATTGTGTGTTCCGGATGTTGATGGAATTAAACAGAGAGTTCTTGATGAGGGTCACAAATCGAGGTATACTATTCATCCGGGTAGTACGAAGATGTATCAGGATTTGAAGCAACAATTTTGGTGGATTAATATGAAAAGGGAGATAGCGGAGTATGTTTCGAAGTGTTTAACGTGTCAGCAGGTCAAAGCCGAGCATCAGAGACCCGCGGGACTACTTCACCCGTTAGAGATTCCCGAGTGGAAATGGGAGCATGTGACTATGGATTTCGTTACGGGACTACCTCGTACCCGTAGGAAGTATGACAGTGTTTGGGTAATAGTGGATAGATTGACCAAGAGTGCCCATTTCTTGCCTATTGACATCAGATATTCGATGGAGAAGCTTGCGACCCTTTACATTGATGAGATTGTTAGATTGCATGGGGTTCCGGTTAGTATTGTGTCAGATCGAGACCCGAGGTTTACTTCTAGATTCTGGAAGGCGTTTCAGAAAGCTTTGGGTACAGATTTGCGATTCAGTACAGCTTTTCATCCCCAGACCGATGGTCAATCCGAGAGGACTATTCAGATTTTAGAGGATATGTTGCGAGCGTGTTCGATAGACTTCTCTGATTCTTGGGATTCGCATTTACCGTTAGTGGAATTCTCTTACAACAACAGTTATCAGGCTAGTATCGAGATGGCATCGTTTGAGGCCTTGTATGGAAGAAAATGTAGATCGCCTATTTGTTGGGATGAGGTTGGTGAAGCGAAGATCGTGGGTATTGATGTGCTTCAGGATTCGGTTGAGAAAGTCAGAGTTATCCGGGATAGATTGAAGACAGCCCAGAGTCGACATAAGAGCTATGCAGATAACCGAAGGCGAGATCTTAGTTTTCAGACCGGTGATTTTATGTTCTTGAAAGTATCTCCAAAGGTGGGTATTCGTAGGTTTGGAAAGAAAGGCAAATTGGCTCCGAGGTTTATTGGCCCGTTTGAGATTTTGGGAAAGGTTGGACTTCTAGCGTATCGTCTCGCGTTACCGTCATCTTTAGACCGGTTGCACAACGTCTTTCACGTTTCTATGCTTCGGAAGTATGTTCATGATCCATCTCACGTGTTACCAAGGATACAGGAGGATATTGAGCCCGATATGTCTTATGAGGAACGACCGGTTCGGATTTTAGATGCCAAAGTCCAAGAGTTGAGGAACAAAAGCATCTCATTGGTTAGAGTTCTTTGGAGGAATCATAATATCGAGGAGTCGACGTGGGAGCTTCGAGATGAGATCGAGAGGAAATTTCCGTGGCTTTTTGTTTAAGGTGAGTCTCGTTAAAATTCGGGTCGAATTTTCTTTAAGGGGGAGTGAATGTCACGACCCGAAATCTAGGCTCTATTTTTAGTATTAAATAATAATTATTTATTTATTTTCTTGTTTATTTATTTAAGTTATTATTTATTTAAATATTTATGTGTGCATTTTATGTGTTATAATAATTATGCCTAGCATTTTATTTGGGTCAATTGTGCTAGTATAGTATTGTTGGGTCTTAATTGTTAGTAGGGAGAGTAGAATTGTGTGTAGTGTAGTGGAGGGGGCCTAAGTGTAAATCTTTTAAATCATTTCCCTACTCCCTCCCTACTCATTCCCTTCTCCCTCATACACTCCACCCTCACCTCATTTCCCAGCTCTCTCCTCCCATAGAAGAAAAAGGGTAAGGTTTCTTTCTTTCCTTCTCTCTTCATTTTCTTCATCTTCCTCTTGTTATCTTTCATTTCTTAAAACGTGAAATGTGTTTAGATCGTCGATAGGATTGCGTAGAACCAAAAAGAATTGAATTCTGTCATCTTTGAGAAAATCCAAGTAAGTTACTTTTCCCTCATTTTTGCTAAAAATGTTCATTCCATGCTTAGATGATACTATAATTACCATTTCTTGCTTCTTTGGTTGATTTTGAGATGATTTGCATTTTATCCCATTTTGTGAAGTTTTGATGTTTGAATCATCCCTTGGATTGAGTGGTCTAATTGATGTTCTATGAGTTGTTTTAGGTATATAGGGTGTTTGGGTACCTTAGTATACCTATTGAAAGCTTTGGGTTTGAGTTATGTTGTTTGGGTGGAAAATTTGGGAGAAACCCAGTTGGTTTTGGCCGTTCTCCGGCGACCTGGGTGCGTGGGCGACCGCCCATGATGGGTTTGGGCGACCGCCCATGAAATCAGTTGATCCGGAGAATTTGAACAAAGTGAGTAGGCGACCGCCCACTTTTGGGTTGGGCGACCGCCCAGGAAGTCAGTTGGTTTTGGGCTTGGGGTTGGGTTTTGGGCGACCGCCCAGACTGGCTATGGGCGACCGCCCATACCAGCTGTTCTGAGTCTCTTTGTTTTTGAATTGTTTTATGGTCCAAGCCCGATCTAGGCTCGAAGTATCACCCTAGTTGACTTAAGTTAATGTTGTGGAACACTTATTTAAGTGGAATTGATTCTTTTGTGAATAAATGTGTTATGAAATTTATTTAAGTACCGTTTTGGGAATGTTGGGCATCTTTGATGTGCTGTTTATATTGGTTTACCTTTGTGGTGATTTAATTGGATTGGTTCCCTACTTTGGAACCTTAAGTTGTTTATCCATGCTAAATTATTATTACTTAGAATTTATTTGGAAGCCCAGCTGGCATATGTGTTGCATCGGGCGATGGGAGAGATTATAATGGCAAAGCCAAGTCCATTATAATGTTGACCATTGTTTTGCCCCCTTCTATACCCTTTTCCAGATTGGCCTTGGAAAAGTTAAGTTAGCTTCCTTTGTGAATGTATCTAGCTACCGGGCATGACTTTGTGTCATGGTCCTTGTCCTTTGTGACACTTTTATGGTTATTGGTTCCGGTACCGGGGGTTCTCTTCAGCTTTCATGCTATTATGAAGATGTTGATTGGTTGATTATTGAAGCTGCGCAGCGATCCTTTATTTGGATGTACCGGTTTGGAAAACCTTGGCTATATCCTTTGTTATGTGTTTATTTCCGCTGCTATCTGTTATGTGATAAATGCTATGTGTTACGTGATATTTATTATTGCTTATCGCTTCGTGCATCATAGCATGTCATGTAGTTGCATTAGTAACTTATTGAGATTTATCTCACCCCCTTTCTTTTTATCTTTGTTTTTCCTTAACACCCCCCCCAGGTGCTAATGATTAGTCTCGCTCATCACGAGAAAGAGGACGTCGAGTGTGGATATATTCTTTTGGGGAAGGTTGTTATAGGTTGGTTTACATTATATAAATGTGTAACCTTTTGGGATATTTGTACCAAACATTGACGTCATTAGGATTTGTGTATTTTGTAACTTTGGTGTATAAGCTTATGGAGTTTATACTAGTTTTACCTTGTTGTTCAAGTTGATTTTCAAAACCTTGTGTTATCACCTTTTGGTATCAAATGGAATTTTAATCTTCGGTATTTCACAGTTTTGGTTTTAGAGTCGACGTCCAGATCGCGGTCTCGGGCCTGCGGGGTCCGGGGAGGCGACAATCATGACAGAAAATGTGCAGCATGCCAGCTCGGTAAACAACCTAAGCAGTCTTTCTCCAGCAAGATTGCCTCCTCAACTTCCAAATGTTTACAACTGCTTCACATGGACTTGTTTGGACCGGTCACCACTGCGAGCATTGGAGGAAAACAATATACTTTAGTCGTGGTGGATGACTACTCAAGATACACATGGGTCGAAATGATGATATCCAAAGATGACTGCTATGATATCTTGACTGCGCTATTTCGAAAGCTCCAAACTCAAAAAGAAGACGACATCGTGAGCGTGAGATCAGACAATGGAACTGAATTCAAGAATAACGGTGTTGCTCAATACTGCGATGACAATGGAATTGATCACAATTTCTCTGCTGCTGGAGTTCCTCAACAAAATGGCGTTGTGGAAAGAAAGAATCGCACGTTGATTGAGGCTGGAAAAACAATGATAGCAAAAGCTAAGCTTCCAAAGTATTTCTGGGGTGAAGCTGTCAACACTGCTTGCTTTACTTAGAATAAATCCCTCATCAACAAAGCCTACAACAAAACTCCATATGAGCTATGGAGAGGAAGAGCGCCCAACATTGCTTTCTTCAAGATTTTTGGCTGCAAATGCTGTATCCTCTACAATGGCAAAGATCATAGAGGTAAATTCGACGCCAAAGCAGATGAAGGTATTTTCGTTGGGTATGCCAAACATTCTAAAGCTTTTCGTGTTTTTAATAGAACTACTCTAGTAATTGTAGAATCTGTACATGTTACTTTTGATGAGCATTCTCTCCTTGAGCCACATTTTGCTCCAAATGATTCTGATGATTCTGTTGAGAATGATGAGACAGGTACGCAGCCTCAAACTGCACCTGCGCAGAATGATTATCAAAATCAGAATCAAGCAAGTCCATCTCATGCGCATACACCAGATGCTGCGCCAGAAGTGACGACTCCTGATGCACAAACACCTCCTCCTGCGCATAACGTTTCTCCGCTTCAGCAAATCACTTTTGATGATCTCGATGCTGGAGCAAATGAAGTACCCATTGAAGATCTTCGTATTCCTACCACTCAACCTAACTTACCTCCCGAGGTTCGTAAAGTTAGAGATCATCCAACTTCAAACATCATTGGTGATCTCAATGTAGGGGTTCGTACTAGGAGAACATCAAACTTTGATGATGAATATCACTCCTTTATCTCTCAAATCGAACCAAAGAAGATTGACGAATCGCTCCAAGATTCAAGCTGGGTTACTGCTATGGAAGAAGAGCTTAACCAATTTGAGCGCTGCAAGGTTTGGACCTTAGTACCCAGACCTAATGACCAAGGAGTTATTGGTACAAAATGGGTATTCAGAAACAAGATGGATGAGAATGGAAGCATCACAAGAAACAAAGCAAGGTTGGTTGCGCAAGGCTATAGGCAAGAGGAAGGAATCGACTACGATGAAACATTTGCGCCTGTAGCAAGACTTAAAGCTATAAGAATTTTCTTAGCTTATGCCTCTCACAAGAAATTCAAGCTTTATCAAATGGATGTGAAGAGCGCATTTCTCAACGGTGAACTCCAAGAGACGGTCTACGTTGCTCAACCACCTGGATTTGAAGATAGCAGATTTCCAAATCACGTCTTCAAGCTTCAAAAAGCTTTGTATGGACTTAAGCAAGCTCCAAGAGCATGGTACGATACGCTATCAAAATTCCTACTAGATAAAGGCTTCAAGCGCGGTAAAATCGATACAACTCTTTTTATTGCTAAGTATAATGATCATTCTTTACTTGTTCAAATTTATGTCGATGATATTATATTTGGTTCTACTAATGAGTTACTTTGTAAGCGCTTTGAGAAGCTCATGAAAAGCAAGTTTGAGATGAGCATGATGGGAGAACTCACATTCTTCCTCGGGCTTCAAATCAAGCAATTGAATGATGGCATCTTCATAAATCAAGCCAAGTACACAAGAGACCTAATCAAGAAATTTGGACTTGAGAATGCTAAAGCATACGACACTCCAATGGCCACGGGCAACAAACTTGACAAAGACTTAAAAGGTAAGAAAGTGGATCAAACTTTATATCGAGGTATGATTGGCTCTCTCCTTTATCTTACTGCTAGTAGGCCAGATATTATGTTTAGTGTTTGTGTCTGTGCGCGCTATCAAGCGGACCCTAGAGAATCACACCTAACTGCTGTTAAACGCATTATTCGTTATCTTTCTGGAACTGTTAACCTTGGACTTTGGTACACCAAAGATTCAAATTTCGATTTGCTAGGTTATTCAGACGCAGACTACGCAGCATGCACTATTGACAGGAAGAGCACAAGTGGAACTTGTCATTTCCTTGGAAATCGACTTGTTGCGTGGGCGAGCAAGAAACAAGCTGATGTGTCCATCTCCACTACAGAAGCTGAATACATTGCTGCTGGAAGCTGCTGCAGCCAAATCCTATGGATGAAGCAACAATTGGTGGACTATGGAATTCATGAAGCAAACTGCCCAATATTCTGCGATAATATGTCCACCATAGCTGTGGAATTCATGAAGCAAACTGCCCAATATTCTGCGATAATATGTCCACCATAGTGTCTCCAACAATCCTGTCATGCATTCAAAGACAAAGCACATCGACATCAAATATCACTTTCTCAAGGACCACGTGGAAAAAGGAAACATTCATTTAGAGCACGTGGGCACAGATAATCAAATTGCTGATATTCTTACAAAAGCTCTTGACGCAAAGAGATATGTATTCTTGAGAGGAGAAATGGAATTCTTTCTATTTCCTACAAGGCTGGGAACTAGATCTTGCTGCGCTACACAAAGACGCTGTTGGACGCAGAATAGTTCATCTTATGGATTCTTGCGGCATCTTACCTCTCTTTACTCTGGCTCAGGACTTCTATGTCCCCTCTCTTGTAGACGAGTTCTTTGAGAATGCTGAGAGGGTCACCATGACGCACAAGCAAACTCGATCGAAGATTGATGTTATCCGCTCAGTTGTTCGAAATTATTCAGTGCGCATTGTTCCTGCGTCACTTAAAAAGCTTTGTGGATTTAATGTTGATGATGCGCCAGAAGCCTATTCTGAAGCTAAACAAAACAAGCTTGCGCAGAAACTGGTTGGGGAACCCTCTCTGGCAAAGAAATGGAGCGTTCATGATCGCAAGGAATTTGGTGAGGTGATGTATCACCTGTGCACCATTATTGGCGACTCCGTAAACTGCAAAAATGGAAATAAGGGCAAGTTCATTTCCAAGCAGTGAGCTTATTGTGCTGCGGTTTATAATGGCGATGCTCTAGACTGGTCCTCTGTTCTTTTTACGAGCTATGGGATGCATCGGAGAGCTATGACAAGCGCATGGACAAGAAAGTAGCCAAGTACAGAACTCACTGTAGGCGACTATCAAAGTTTCTGATGAACATCTCTGAGCTGCGCACCTTCGTGCAGAAGCGTCCTGATCTCAAAGTTCCGTGCACCAAGACCTATTCCATCTCTCACCTCTACTCTCTGTGCAATGAAATTGGTCGCAGTGATTATCGCAAGATCTGGAATAAGGACACCAGCCCAGACAAGGAAAATTGGGTTGATAGTGATGATGATGATGATGAAGCCCCTCAACCCAAGGCAAAGAACACTGCCGCGCAGCCTTCAAAGGCCACTGCGCCCACTGAACCTGAAACTGCTGATGCGCAGGCAAAGCGCAAAGGTAAAGGTATTGCAGATCCTGCGCCAGAAAAGGTGAAGAAAATCCCAAATGTCAGATCAACTGCTGGCATTAAAATTGGATCTGATTTACCGCCCCTGCTCCCAAGCCTTCAAAGAAGCGCAAAGATCCTCCTGCGCCTGCTTCCTCTCCTGCTAAAACCAAGAAAAAGTCTGCATTTACCAGAATTCCTCCTGCGGCAGCTATGGTTGAAGAAGACAGCGAGTCTCGAATGGATGAGACTGCTGCTGATGCTGCGGATGATACCGCGTAGGGGGAGCGAGATCCAAAGGCTGCTGAAGCACCTCCTGCTCAGGGTACAGGAGATAGTGATGATTGGATGGATGAAGCTTTTCCCGTCTCCGGTACGCCTGCCAAGACCACTGCTGCTGCACCTGCTAAGGATGATCCTCCTCGAACTCCGCGCAAGAAACAAGTTGTGCGCAGCACTGCGAAAGGACAGCCAAAAGCTGCGGCTCCTCCTTGTCCTGAACCATCATCAAGTGCCTTTCAACGCCTCAATATTTCGGTTGGAAATACTCAACCTGGCACCTCTGTTCTCCATGATGATTTGGACTTAGAAGATGAGGATGCGGATGAAGTTACCAAGTCTGCGCAGGCCGATGATGCTGCGCAGCAAGCTCCTGTTAATCCTCCTGAAGGTGAAAAGGAAGGAGATGTGCGCACAACTGATACAGATAGCAGCAGCACGCACTCATCTACGCATAGGTCTTCTGCTGCTGATCCTATTCATCTCTCTCCCAAACAACCTTCTCCAACGCACTCTCCTCCCAAAGTTTCTCCTCCTCCAGCTCAAGCTATTCCTTCCGTCCCTATAGTATCTACTTCCTCTCTATCTTCCTCCGCTGATCTACGCCAAATTCTCCAAGCTCTCAATACTATTCAAGTCAACCAGGTTGCTGCGCAGTCCCAAATGACTCAGCTCATTACTGCGCAGACAGCTATCCAAGAGCAACTTGATGCGCAACGTTTAGAGATTGCTGCCATTAAGGGGGAGAATTTATCAAAGGCAAGTACCTCTGCAGGCCCCTCTGCGCAACGCGTTCCTGATGCATTAGACCAAATGGTCCTGGACTCATTGAAGTCAATTGCTGGGATGCTTGAAAACGTCTGCACCTATACTGCTATCAATGATGGGTTTATAGGACTTCTTAAGCGTCTGCGCAAGAGCTTGGCCGATGGGTTGCATGAAGGGTTTGCAGGGATGGAAGTGATGATGTTGGAGAGATTGGAACAAGGTGGCCCCGCGCATGCCAATACGCTTAATATGGAAAGTGTCAGGGAGTGCATAACTCAAGCGATGACTGATTTCGCTGATGGGCTCAACGCTAGGATGAATCAAGCCATGTTCGATATTCAAGCAAGCGTGAACACTCAGCGCTTCCACACTGACCAAAGACTCGAAGCAACGCAGGCCACCGTCATCAACACTATTGAAGCTGCTGAGCAGTCTTATTTTAATCAGATGACGGGACATCAAGTGCAGTACAGAGCCAGCTTCCTAGAGCTGCGAGAAGACGACAGGGATATGCGCAGAGGAATGGCTACCTATGTCGGTGAGGCTGTTGCGTTCAGAGAAAGATTTCAAGAAGTGGAGATTGAACTTATGAATAAGTTCAACAGTCTGCAGAATGAGCTGCGCGAAGCCTTGCACCGGATCAACATAGACTAGGTTCTATGTAATTTTTTGTTTTTGCGCAAAGTATTTCTTTTTGTGCGCATTTTGTTTTTCTTATTCAAACTTGTAATCTGCAACTCTTTACACTTCAAGTTTTAATGAGAAAAATCGCATCATGTGTTTCCAAAACCTTGTTCAATCCAAACTCTTTGTTTGTGGAACAATGACTGCATTATTTCAACCCATGCGCATAATCTTAACTGTTCATATTTTTTAACGCATAATGTTTAAACATTCAGTTTAAACGCATACTTAAAACTAAAACTCATATTATTTGTATGCGCTGAATGATATTTCTGTCTTTCCCTTTTCGTTAGCTAATCTTTTGGATAGACTAGAAATCTATGACATTGGCTAGTGTGTGCATTGACTTGAGGCATGATTTACCAATCACATCTTTATGGACATGTTATTATCAAGTACAATGAATTGCCTTTGTTATAGTAGGTAATGACATCAATCATTTAGGGGGAGATTGTTGGGTATGCTTACTTCTTAACCTTCCTACTTGTTAGAATTGATTGATACCATCACCTATTAATATTTTATGGACTTTAGGATCCTATGTAAGAAGTTTTATAACTTCGATTTTTAGCTTAGTCCATTTTATAGTATGGGCTTAGAATATAGGGCTCAGAGCGAATTGGAATGAAGATCTAAGCAAGACTGTGGACCCTGCGCAGGACTACTCTGCGCAGTACACCACTGCGCAGGTCTCTCTTGCGCAGCATTCTATCTTGCTCAGCTTTCGATACATTCAGATCACCTAACTTGGAAAACTCTTTGAAGATGTACGCTTTTAAGAGTGCTAAGGTGTGCAGAAACGACAAAATAAGCACACTTAGCAGATCCAACGGTGGAGACGCGCTCAAGAGAAATATTTCAAATGAAGACAGCTGTTAACCTTCTAGAAGAAGCTTTTGAATTTGGTCTTCATGCTTAGTCTCCAACGGCTCTATATACCTGCGCACCAATCATATTGTGCCAGGTCATCAACTTTGATCAGATCCCCAACGGCTATAAAGGACACCTGCGCACCAATCATATCGTGCCAGCTCATCGTCCTTGCTCAGAGCTCCAACGGCTAGTTTTAAGCTCTCTGCTATAAATAGCCAGCTCATCTTCATTTCCAAATTTGTAGAGTTTGTGCTTTCTAATATCCTTGAAGTTCTGAAGATTGATGCTTACTATTCACAGATTCAAGATCAACCTTCAAACCTTCATACCTTCAAACTCCTGCCCAGATCCTAAGCCTTAAATCACCAGAATTCTTCGTGCTCTTCATCTCATAGATTCATAGAGCCCAGAATTTCTGAACACACACACACCTCTCGAAGCTTCGATCATTTAGATCTTACTTCTTGAGATACACCGATTTAGTCTAGGATTTGTTCTTCATAGATTATAGATCTTTGAGATAGTTTGTGTTTCATTGTTGTATCTTGTAACTCTCTCATATAATAAGATCTCCATTAGAAAATCCAAGACTAACCATCTTGGTAGAGGACGTAGATCTTTCATTGATCGAACCTCTCCAAATAGCTTGTTGTTTATTCTCGCTATTTACTTCCTGCTTAATCATTTCTGAATTACTGCTTTGTTTGATCTTATCAGATTGCTATTGTTGCTGCTGTGCTTGTTATTGCTTATTGCCTTAGAATATTTTATCCAACTCTTTAAGCCAAAACTTAGCGCGTGCGTTTTTATCCTTGCACAGCTTTTTCCTGTGCAGGTTCTGCTTAAACTTTCGCTGTGCATTTCACACTCTCACTGCGCGCTATACTTAGCTTATTTGAGAACTGTGCGCATAAGCCATTGATTTGCAAAGGGGTTTGAAAAGAATTTTAAAACGCTATTCACCCCCCCCCCTCTAGCATTTTTCATATCCTTGTTGCCCCTTTGGGACCAACACACTTCCTTTCTTAAAGACTATCTTCAACAACATTCAAACAACTGTGTTCACCCATACTAAGGAAAAAAAAAACAATAATTCTCACTCTAATACAAATTTCTCAAAGCAACTCAAAATTAACAAAGAAACTCTACAAACACGATACAATTAGGACACAATTTCTAAGAAAACACAGAAATTGGGTCCAGAATTAGACCAAAAAAAAAAAAAAACATTGGCAATGCGTTTATTGCTGCGGTACCATCATATGACGCCAACCGGCCATCAAAGCTAACCCAAAGACTGCCTGCATAAAAATTCCCGAAATCAACCCCATTTTCTTTGATTTCCCAGCAATTTTTCAGCAAAAACAAGGGTGATTGCGTTCGAAAATGAAGCCGAAAAAGGCTGCGGATGGTGGCCGGCGACGAAGTTGAAGACGATGTCGGCAAAGACAGGAGGATATCGAGATAGGGTTTCGCAGATCTGATCTTGGAAGGGAATTAAGGGTCGCCGGAGTAGGGGGAGATGGTCGCAGGCTGCAAAATCGGCCATGGAACGACCATATAAGAGTCACCGACGCCGGAGAAAGTGGCCGGAGTGTGGCTGTGTGTAGGGTTTGTAAAGGGAGACGATCGTCGGGTTAGAGAGACCGTCGCCGGAGTAGAGGGAGACTTTGCCGGAGTAAGGGAGGGGAGAGGTGGTCGGAGTTTAATGGGCAGAGAGAGAGTGTAGAGAGAGAAAGAGGAGGGGAACGGTTGCATACTTGGTGGAGAGGGAGAGGGGCGGGGTCGCCGGAGTTGGGAGGTGTCGCCGGAGAAGGAGGGGAGGGGTCACCGGTGAGTTAGAGAGAGAAGAGAGAGAGAGAAAAAAAAATCTAGGTGTGTGAATAAGAGAGAGTAGGGAGGGGAGGGGTGTAGTTAATACACTAAAGGACTATATGGTTACATAAAATATTTTTTAGGACTAGGAGGTAAATTAAAAATATGCTTGTCCTAATACGTAGATTCAATAATACTCAGGGATTAGGAGGTAATTTTCTCAATAAATTAAGACAATAAAAAAACATAACTCAAAAGCTTAAAAATATTGACTTATCAACTAAAATATTTATTTCAGGCAGACCGGTTTAATTAAACATTTAAATTCCATCAAAATTGTTGGCGTCTGAGAGTCTCATGTGCACTTCTAATATTATAATCACATGATTCACAATGCACTGGAGTTGGACCCTGCGACTTTACTGAATTTTATTTAGCGGCACCATTCAAATTTAATACTTTATTTGTTGAATAATAATAATAATAAGGTTCTTACTTTCCTTTTCAGCTTGTTCTATACTCCCTCCGTCCCAAATGATCTTCACATTTTTTTTGCCGTTACTACGAAGAAATTTTGAGCAATAATTTTAGGTTGATTTATTATATTAACGAAAATCTAAAACTTGTAATTGATAGACAATCAACAATATTATCATTAACAAGTTTTAAATTTTCATTAGGATAATTAAATCAACCTAAAATTATTGCTCAAACTTCCTTCGTAGTAACGGCAAAAAAAAGTGTGAAGATCATTTTGGGACAAAGGGAGTACTAAGGTTTTTAGTTGCTTTATTACTCAAAATGGATAATGGGACTCACTTGTCATTGTCACAATAAAAACTTGACAAAGTCTTGCGGGCATCCGCCGCAAGGGCGTGCGGCGGGCAAACCCATGGGCTAATCCCGCCGACCCGTCCTACCCGCCCGCTCCAGTCTCCTTCCTTCCTCCAGATTGCGACACGTGTCACTTAAAAATAAATTTAAAAAAAAACCCAAATAACTTTAAAATGCTATATCTTGATATTTATAATTCTGGAAAAAAATTTAAAAATACCGTTATGTTCGTCTCGACGAATCAAACTAGATAGGTCATGATATGGTTTGTTTTTTTCAAAAAAAAACACACTTTTTACACACAAAAAGTTTGAGTTGCTCATTAGCTGAGATGTAACACTCTGTTCTGATAAAAGTAACAGTTTCATCTTCAAAAAGTAACAATTTTTACAGTCAAATGTAACAGCAATTTTACAAGAAAATTTAAATTGTTTGATAGTTTATGTGGTTCAAAAAAAGTAATATTTGAAGTATAACAAAGTGAATATATGATTATAATTTTTTATATAGATGATTGTAACATTTTTATTTAGTAAATGTTACTTTTCTTTTTTAAAAAATAGTAAAAATTCATATATATATATATATATATATATATATATATATATATAATCGGGTTTGCATTTCAATTGTTACTTTCTCAATAAAAATTGTTACATTTCAGATATAATGTTACATTAAAGAATATAAACTGTTACAATTGAGAAAAAAATATTAAATTCATTTTTATAAAATGTAACATTAGTTTAGTTTGTCAATCTTATGTTAATTTTGAAGAAAAAAATATAAGATCATGGCTTGTAACACAAGTCATTTAGTGAATTTCATACATAAAATCATAAGTATAATGTTAATATAAAGTGTAGTCAATAATAAAATGTGTAGAATCCCTGAAATGTTATTTATCTATTTATGATGGGCAAAATGGTAAATCAACATTGCTTAAGAAATGAATAGGTATGGTCCCTATTTGAAGTGTCACTTTGTTTCATATATAAAGGCCATTCATCAAGCCTAGAAACTACTTAATTCTTATTTTCTCTCATCTAAGTAATCTCCATATTGTTAGAAGAATATTGAGTGATTAAGAGACACTATCATTTAGAAGATCCATTCTCCTAATATCTTCATCTTGTTCTTATTTTCTCCCTTCAACATCAACTATGGATTCGACAGGTAATTATCGCTTCCGCCTTCATCTCCTTCCTCAATCACTTTCTAGAAATGAATATGGCATTCAGGGTTAAGATTGTTCCAACAATTGGTATCAGAGCCCGCTCTTTTCTGATTTGGATTTGAGTTATTTTGAAAGCCTTAAAACGCTTTTAATTTTGGAAAGCCTTAAAACGCTTTAAATTTTGATTCATTTTTCCTGTTGAATCATTAATTTTGATGTTGATTAGGGACTCTAATTCATTCATAGAGCACTGATAATCTTCATCTATAAAAATTTAGAAAATTGTTTGAAAGTTTTGTTCATTAAAACTCAATGGTTCAAGTGTGACTATCCCTTCATAACATTGTTTTATGTCTAGTGCATACCATGTGGATCTACTCACTTGATTCCATTAATTTTAAAAGCAAGATTATCCTTTATAACGTGGTTTTATGTTTTAAGTACATACCATGTGGATCTACTTGTCATTCATGGCTTTTGGGAATAAATTAAAAAAAAATCAGAATGCAGAAAATGGTTTTGCACGGCCGAGTCTTTGGAACTGCTCGGCCGTGCACCTTCATATCCTTGAAACGGGGCTACCTGGACAGGTGGTCCGGCCGGGTCCTTTGTGAGGTCCGGTCGGACCTCTTGAATATTTGAACCGATGCTTTGAAAGGGTTTTTTGATCCGGGCGGGGTTGAGTGGTGATCCGGTCGGATTTATGGCTTGGTCCGGCCGGATATTAAGCCCAGTCCGGTCGGACCCCTTGCTTTGATCCGGGCGGGTCTCTGTTATTGCCCGGGCGGACCTCCATGTTTTGCACGGTCGAGTCCTTCTTTTTGGCACGGCCGTGCACTATATGTCGAAAGGCCAAATGTTTCTGTAATGTGTGCTCGGCCGTGCACTTCTCTATGCTCGGCCCGAGCAGACACTATTCACAGGATTTGGAATTTTTTAAGTTTTCTGCACCATTTTGTTTCCCCTTTTGAACAAAAACATACATTTTTTCAAACCTTAAAAAGTCTTGATTAATTATATGCTTAAACAATTTTATTCATTGTTTAAATAATATTATCACCTAAGTGATTAACGTTATTTAAACCCAAAATTGTTAAAGTGTTGAATATGTAAGTTAATATGTGAATGACATGAATTTTCCTAAGAAGACCTTGACATTTGACTAAACTTGGGCATTCATGTGATGACAAATAAAATGAACATTAAGTTATTTTATTAAATGCTTAAGACTACCCAAAGGAAGATTGAGCATTTAATCAAATATTGTTCAAATTACTTGTCATCTAAGGCAATTATTTATGAGTCAATTTGCAATCCAAAGATTAGTTTTGATATCATGTTAATTACCTTGTTGATGGATTTCATTGATATAATTAATCATTTATTCATATTGTAGTTTCTTATTATGTTTTGTTTTCATTCTTGTTCTCTAAATTCCAACAAATTTACTTATTGCTTCATCCGTGATTACTGCTATAAGTACCTTACCGATGCTTAATGGGACTAATTTTAAAACTTGGAAAAATAAAATAATTATGATCTTAGGCTATATGGACATAGATCACGCATTAAGGGAATCGTTTCCTCTTCCTCTCTCTCTAATATAAGCACTCAAGAACATTGCTTAAATATTAAGAAGTGGGAACGCTCCAACCGCGTGAGCCTAATGATCATGAACATTGTTGTCCCGGAGACCATTTTGAAAGGTGTCTCCAAGAATGTTGATGCTAAAACATTCCTTGATTTTCTTGAGGAACGTTTGGCATCTACCTCTTCTCATGGGACAAAGAGAAGAGGGAAAGAAATTGCGGTTGAAAATAAAAAGAAGCCTAAGAGATCATCCAATGATCATAAAGAAAATAAATGCTTCTTTTGCAAGGACCTTACACACATGAAGTTAGACTGCCCTAAATATCACGCTTGGCGTGCTAAGAAAGGTATGTCATTTGGTCTTGTTTGTATTGAGGCTGAATTTGGTTTCAATTTTTACATATACATTGAGGTTGGATTTTGGTTCTTCAACTCACATAAGTGTGTCTATGTAGGATTGCCTGAGTTACCGAAGAACCAGTGAAGATGAGAGATTCATCTATATGGGAGCTGGGAGTCCGGTTGAAGTTATAGGCATAGGGACTTTTAGGTTATTGTTAAAGTACTAATTATTATTTTGTATTAAATAATACTTTGTTGTACCGTCATTAAGACAGAATTTGATATCTATCACAACATTGTACAAAGAAGGATATTTTGTTCATTTAATAAAGTGTGATCTTTATTTTAATTTCAAAGTTGTTGGTACTAGTACTTTGTCAAGTATTTTTCTTTTACTTGACATCATTCAAACAATAAATAAGTCATATAATATTGAAACCAAAAGTAAAAAGCAAAAGTTATCAAGTGAAAATTTTATTCCTTATGGCATAAGCGTTTGGATCATATTTCCGAGAGGAGAATTGATAAGCTTGTGTGTCTAAAGGGATCTTGACCATACTTGATATTCCGAAAGAAACTTTTGCATTAAATGCCTTAAAAAAATGTACAAACATTAAAGGAAAAGTATTATCGAGAGCATCAAGTATTCTAGAACTAATATATATGGATAGTTGTGGACCATTCACTACCTCTTCATAGAATGGTTAACAACAATTTATTACGTTCATAGAGAATTACTCTCATTATGGATACATTTATTTACTTCATGAAAAGTCTCAATTTTGGACGTTTTTCAAGTCTTATAAAACCTAAATTGAAGTCAACTTAGAAAGACTATTAAGAACGTTAAGTCCGAACATAGTGGTGAATACTATGATTGAAATAACGATTTTGGGGAACAACATCCGGGTCCTTTTTGCTCGCTATCTAGAAGAGTATGAGATTGTCACTCACGACACTATGCCGGATACGGCTTACATGAATAGTGTAGATGAGAGACGTAATAAAATCCTTAAGGATATGGTAAGAAATATGATTTCTTTATCTCACTCATTATGGGCGATACATTGAAAAACCGCAAATTTAATTCTCATTAGAGCTTCCTCTAAAGTTACTAATAAAAACCCTTATAAAATTATGGATAATTTAGAAACTATCCTTAATTCATCTTTATTTATGGGGCTGTCCAGCAAAAGCTAGGCCTTATATGCCGAATAAGGGCAAACTGGACACTAAGACTTTTAGTAGCTATTTTTGTGAGGTATGCCAAGAGATCTAGGGGCTATAAATTTTACAACCCGAAAACTAGAACATTTTTTAAAAAGCGAGAATTGCTAGGATCTTTGAGGATGTTGAATTTAGTGGGAGATTAGAAGTAATATTTTGAATTTGAAAAAGAAGAGGCATCCATTTTATACCTCTCCCTTAAGTTCCAATTGGATATCATGTTTTGTACTTGATATTCAAGAAGAACATACAATTCAAAATAAAGATTTCCCTATAAATATTGAACAACATGAAAATGTTGATCATAAGGATGAAATTCAACAACCTCAAAATGAGGTAGAGCTGGTGCCCTTTAGGAGATCCAATAGAGTAAGAAGAAAGTGCAAATCCGGATGATTATAAAGTGTATATTGCCTAGAATAAACGACACTTAGGTTTAGTGGAAGATGGGCCTCTCATGAAACCATTAATAGTCCTAATTCTTATATAGTGAATTAATGTCATAATGAAGAGTTAAAATCTATAAAGATACCAACGTTTTGGATCTTGTCCCATTACCTAAAGATGTGAAACCTATTATGGGTCTTTAAGACCAAAAGGATTCACAAGGTAATATGGAAAGATATAAAGCCCATCTAGTTGTTAAAGATTTTACTCAAAAGGGAGACATTAATTATAAAGAAAACACATTTTCCGGTATCTTCTAAAAACTCTTTTAGATCATTATGGCACATATGGCATATTATGGTCTTGAGTTTTATCAAATGGATATAAAGATAACTTTCTTTAATGGAGACATTGAGGAATCTATGGCTGATTTGGATCAAACTAAGCAATTACTTTGTGAACTTAAGAAATCCATTTGTAGGCTCAAGCAAAGTTTCCCATCAATGGTACTTAATCAAGTTATTCTTTTATTTAGTTTTGAAACGAATCTTGATTAAGATTGTGTATACCATAAGTTCAGTGGGAGTAAATTTATAATTTTTGTCTAATATGTGGATGATATTTTGCTTACTAAGTAATGATATGAACCTTTTAAGGAAACTAAGAAATTTCTTATTTGAAATGAAAGATCTTGGTAAGGCATCTTTGTATTATGAATCCAAATTCACCGTGATCGCTCACGAGGTGTCTTAGGATTATCACAAAGACCTATATGGAAAAGGTATTACAAAGATTAAGCATACAAAACTGTAAACCACATGACACCCCTAATTTTAAATGAGACAAGTTTAAAAGTCTCGAATAGTGTCCTAAAGGTAATTTTGAATCTAAGTATATGGAAAATATCCCTTTGCATCAGCAGTAAAGAAGCTTAATGTATGAGTAAGTCTTATATTTATTGTTGGGATGCTTGGTCAATACCAAAGCAATCCGGAAGACAACATTAAGTAGCAACCAAAAGAATGATAAAAATATTTACAAAACACTAAAGAACTACTTGCCTATATTTAAAGTCGGATAATTTTGAGATCATTAGGTATTCCGATATTAGTTAAATTATGTGGCTGCATATGTCTATTAATGGACTACGAATTGTCAACAAGTGTCGAAAGACCGCTTAAGTTTTAAGGTGACAATCGGACGGTAGTCTTATAACAACAAGAGTTAAAGAAAGTCTAAGCATATTGACATTAAGTTTTTTGTTGTGAAGGAAAATGAACGAAAGAAATACAACTTATAGAAACAAACTCTATTTAGAGGATCCATTTAAGAAAGCGTTATCATCTTCAGTGTTTCACGAGCATATTGCTCATATAGGTGTAACAACTTTTGATAACATTTAGTATAGTGGGAGTTTGTGTTGTTCTTTCATTAATTGTTCTATTATTTAAAGTTTTGATCTCATTTGGTTAAGTTGGACTAGTTGGAAGAATATGGATTTATTCATTATGATTCCATTCTACACATCTACACTTTTGATCTATGTCATTTAGTTGGATTTGTATACGTGATTACTGTGGGTTTAGTTGTGAATCAATTACAACGGCTGCCCCTTTAGTCCTTATACTTGGATGACTAATGGACGAGATTGTTATAAATGACAATAAAGTGCGCACATTTGGGTTGTCATTTGTATTATATTTATGTTTTAAAGGAAAGACTTGTTTTGCAACCCAAGTGAGAGATTGTAAGATCATGGCTTGCAACACAAGTCATTTAGTGAATTCCATACATAAAATCATAAGTATAATGTTAATATAAAGTGTAGTCAATAATAAAATGTGTAGAATCCCTGAAATGTTATTTATCTATTTATGATGGGTAAAATGGTAAATCAACATTGCTTAAGAAATGAATAGGTATGGTCCCTATTTGAAGTGTCACTTTGTTTCATATATAAAGGCCCTTCCATCAAGCCTAGAAACTACTTGATTCTTATTTCCTCTCATCTATGTAATCTTCATATTGTTAGAAGAATATTGAGTGATTAAGAGACACTATCATTTAGAAGATCCATTCTCCTAATATCTTCATCTTGTTCTTATTTTCTCCCTTCAACATCAACTATGATTCGACAGGTAATTATCGCTTCCGCCTTCATCTCCTTCCTCAATCACTTTCTAGAAATGAGTATGGCATTCAGGGTTAAGATTGTTCCAACAAAAAAAACTGTTACATTTAAAAAAAGTGTTACATTCCTTTATAAAAAGTGTGACATTGGTTTAGTTGTCAATCTTTATGTTATCTTTGATCTATTGCAGCAAAATTGTGGTACATTTTTTTAAAAAAAGTTACATTTGAAAAAAAAGTGTTACATTTCGTTATAATAAGTGTTACTTTTGTTGTGAGGAAAAAAAGGTTGGGAGTGGCAAAAAAAAAAAAAAAAAAAAACTCGGCTCCGTGCGCCGTCGCACGCCATGCAGCGGCTGCACATCAGACTCCCTCTAAAACCTTTTACTCACTTTCTCTCTCCAATTTTCTCCTACTTTACTTTTCATATACACAACATTTTTTTTTTTTTAATTTCTTTGTAAAATCAAACTAAAAACTTTTGTACGGGACGGAGAGAGTAATAAAATAAGAAGGGATATTCTGTGGACCAAAATAAATAAAGGCTGGTCACAAATGTGTCGCATTAGCGATGCAAAAGATGTCGTGCGATTTGCTACCTTCCGTCATCCCTACTTCACACTCTGTGCAGAATGTCCATTCCTGATCCAATCACATTTTATTTTTAGTTTCTATATAAAAATTTCAATTGTATACTATTAAATCTCTTTCTGAATATTAAATTAATTGATTCATAAATTTAGAGTTAATGGTCATTTTATTTAAATAAATTAATAAAAAGATGTAAGTAAGATCAAAAACTCAAGAAATGAGACTTAGACCACGTACAATGCTCTCAACCACTTAAACTATTCAACTACCATAAGACCACCTACAATGAAGGGGTTGAGGGTGGGTTGAATAAGTCTCAACTAGTTGAGGGGTGGGCAATGGTGAGTTGAGAGGGAGGGTGTTGAATTGTCAGGTTGAGAAAGATCAACCCGATTGAAGAAAAATGAGGGGCCCCATGGTTGGACACGCGACAGCCCCTCATAGGGCCTCGTTTGGCGCGTGCATCTCACGTCAAGAGAGGGCGCGTGATCGCTGCGTTTTTTCTTTTTCTTTTTTTTTCCTGGAGCTTACACGTGGCGGCATCTGGTTGGTCCGCCATATTTTTATATGTTAAAATACATTGGTTTGTCTTTTTCTAAATTAGTTTCATAACTAAGTTAAATTTGTCTGTACACTTTTCTTTCCGTCCCATAATAAAAATTATTTATTATTTTTTTTACATAAATTGTTATTAACTCAAAATAAAATTTTTGAAGTACTTTTTTATTTAATAAAACATATTTGCCCATTCACAACAACAATATACTTATTATTCTCTACTCTATATTTTCTCATACTTTACTTTTCATAATCATAACAAATATTCTACTATCAATATTATATTCATTTTTGTAAGTTCACAAACACATTAAGTTTTAATAACTCTTGTTATAGAAAGGAGGGAATATATTTAAATTCTCAAAATTCCTTTTTTTAGAGCTTTTGGCAATAAATCTCTAACCAAGAAATAAAATTCTTCGGGAAAGAAATCGCTTCCACAATAAAAATGCAAGGTTAAAGTTCAAAATTTTGGTGGGAAGAGAGATTTGTGTTGAGAATATAATTATTTTGTGTCTAATTAAGTGTCTATTTAATTATTTTGGAAACTAATTTAAAATGGTTGACTTGAGTTTTGCAGCAATAGTGACTAATACCCCGTATCTACTTTATTATTAGTATTATGAACTTCATTTTTTTGAATGTATCTTAATTTGACATTGGTCAACTTATGAAATTTTGACAAAATTTTGTGATATCTCAATAACACTCTTAAGAAAAATTATTACAACTATTCTTAATTTGACATTGGTCAACTTCTCAAATATTGACAAAATTTTATGACAAATAAATTATATCAATGACACTCTAAGAAAATTATCAATAGCATTCTTATTGACTGCACAAAGAAAATCTTATAGAAGCATTGTATATTATTTTTTTTAGAATTTCATTAAGATTAAGATGTCTAAAATTTTATAAACAAGTTCACTCAAATTATCACTTGATTTTCTTAATTATTCACTACATCTCAAAATAGATATCGTTTTAAGCATTTGCACAATTTTTAAGTACAATTAATGCATATGAAAAACTCTCATATACCCCTAAAATTACCAATTACTTAGGCAATTAAATGTTTGTGCAAGAGATACCCCACTATCATTAACAAGGTTCTAAAAAACGCTAGGCGTCGCAGAGGGGCTTAGGCGGGATCTAGGTGGGGCCGAAAATTTAGAAATAACTATAATATCCTAGACGGGACCTAGGCGTTTCATGAACGCCTAGCGCCTAGGCGGGGCCTAGGCGTCCTAGACGGGGTTTTTTTAGAACACTGATCATTAATGAGAGTATACAGTAAGAGCAATGCTAGGGGCACAAAATAAAGTTACAAAATCTTGCTCACAAAATGAGGTGACGATATTTTATTGGTTGCATCGATAATGGACCCGCCACACTCTAATTAAAAACACCAATAAAATCATGACACTTAGGATTTTGTGAGCAAGATTTTGTGACTTTTTATTCCCCTAGTATTATTCATACAGTAATTGATATACAACAATAGAAAAATCTTAAAAATAATAAAATAACAAGTATTTCCAGGTGGAAGTATTTTCAGGTGGGACGGAGACTCTTACAACCCTTTCTATTTAAACAAAGAAAATTTACATTTTTTTACTACTCTCGTCTCTCACAAATAATTAGTCATACTTCACAAGCATAGAAAAATCACAAATCACATTTTCAACCATAATAAAGTCAAATTTCTACCTAAAATGGTGTGTCGTATCACATGAAAAATTTATTTTGAAGGTGGAGGAATTAAATTTTTTGAACTGTTATTACTCTCTGTCCCATTTTCACACAAATCAAATTAAGAAAAGCAATCAACGCATGTCTAATGGACTAAATTACCCTTAAAATATTACAAGTGCTAAGACAATTAAATGCTTTTACAATGACAACTACCATCACAAATAAAGGTATATTTGACAAACAATATCAAAAATATTTAGATAAAAGCAAAACTAAAACATTTTGGGATAAATTTCAACCCTTAAACTACATGTATTTTGGGATATTTTGGGACGAATGGATTAGTGTTTGACTTTTAGTAAGACCATCCACAATGGGGTGTTTAATGGGCATTCACAAAAAAATGAAGGTTTAATGCTTGCAATGGTTGTTTAATGGGAGGGGTGTGAATGGCTTTGTTGAATGGGTTCAACAAGTGTGAATGGAGAAAATGTTCCCCGGTTTTGCCATGTGGCGCCACGGTATTGGGCCAGCGAGACGCTTGCATTACACGCGCAGACAAGGGCGCGTCTGCGGAGAAGGTGGGCTTTTTTTTTTTTCCTGGCCTGGACATGTCTCACCTTCTGATTGGCTGACGAGTTATTTTTTTTATCTCAATTATCTGAGCTCAATTATTTCACAAAAAAATGTTTTTTTTACACCAAAATTCCTAAAAAAAAATCCTCTTTAAATTGACGTAAGTTTCATTGTATTCCGATAAAAAAAAAACCATCTTTTTCTTGAAATTGATCTCAATAATAACCATTTCAACACTAATCATAAAAATAAAAAATAAATTTTAAGTGGTGGGGTATAGGATGATGAGTGTGAAAAGTGTTGAATAGGAATTAAACAAACCATTGTAGGGTGTAAAATTGAATAAGTGTTAAATGGATTAGTTGGAAGAGAGAGAAGATAATGTAAAATAATAAAATGAGTTTTTTCGTTTAATCCATTATACATAGCCTAACAAAAAAAAGTTACCTAAATAGACGAGCCCGCTAGTCAACCTGCAAGACAAAGCACTACTATAAAAACTTGCTCCATTTATTCAAATTAATAAATTTATTTTCTTATAATTTCCTCCACCTTCACGTGACACACTGTCCCATGCTACCCCGACTATACCACACCATAGTACTACTACTTTCTTCCCTCCCTCCAGCTGCTTCCCAACAACACATTACAACCCCTTCTTTCTTCTTTTTCTCTCACCGGAATCAATGGCTGACAGTCACTCTCACAGACCCCGCCACCGCCATTTCCAAATCACAACAACAGAATGAAACTCACATCACAAGTCCCCTTCATTCCCCTACTATCTCCCCCTTATTACAATGCCCATTTCCAATCTCCTCTCCCTCACTTTCTTTTTCTTTCTCTCCGTCACCATCTCCGGCGCCGCCGCCGACCCGCCAGTCAACCTAGTTGTCTTACCCTCCGACGCCGTTGCTTTGCTTACGTTCAAGTCCAAAGCTGACGCTGACAACAAACTCCACTACTCTCTCAACGACCGTTTTGACTACTGTCAATGGCAAGGCGCCAAATGCGTTCAAGGCCGTGTCGTACGTTTCGTCCTCCAAAGCTATGGTCTTCGTGGTGAATTTACATCTCACTCCCTCACTCGTCTTGACCAGCTCCGAGTTCTGAGTTTGCGTAACAACTCACTCGCCGGACCCATTCCTGATCTCTCCGGACTCGTTAACCTCAAAACGCTCTTTCTCGACCGGAACTACTTCTCAGGGACGTTCCCGCCGTCTGTGCTCTTTCTACACCGGCTACTTACTCTCGATCTCTCTCTCAACAGCTTGACCGGCCCAATCCCCGCCGACTTGAACGTTTTGGACAGACTCAACTATCTCCGGCTCGCATGGAACCGGTTCAACGGGACTATTCCGCCGCTTAACCAGACCTCTCTCAAGGTATTCACCGTCGCACACAACAACCTTACTGGACCGATACCGGTCACGCCCACGCTCTCGAGATTCGGAAACACTTCGTTTTCGTCCAATCCTTTCCTCTGCGGCGAAATACTCAACAAAATATGCCGTTCGCCGTTTTTCGGTCCTCCCTCCGGCGACTCCGCCCCCGCGCCGCTCCTCCAAAACTCGGAGTCGCAAGGCGTTCATCTCTCACCGCCGTCTCCAAGGCAACACAACCGTCGAGGCATAATCCTAGGGGTTGTAATCGGATTCCTAATCCTAATCGCAGCAGTTTTGTCCATTTTCACGTTCTACAAAAGGCGAAAGGCTCAACCAAAATCAAAATCCCCTCCTTCGAGTCCAGATGTCAACTCCGGCGCAGCAAACACCACTACAAATATAAACTTTATGCAACTGCAATCGCCAATACAGCAATTGAAGCTAAAGAGAAGAAACAGCTAGTACCTCGGAAGGAGACCAAGAGCGGAAATCTGATATTCTCCGAGGGAGAAACGGCGAATTACAACCTGGAAATGCTAATGCGAGCTTCGGCGGAGTTGTTAGGGAGAGGTACGATTGGGACAACATACAAGGCCGTGATGGATAACCGATTGATTGTCACCGTAAAGAGGCTAGACGCCGGGAAAACGGCGATGACGAGCGGCGAGGATTTTGAACGGCACATGGAAGCAGTCGGAGGGCTGCGGCATCCGAATTTGGTGCCGGTTAGGGCTTATTTTCAGGCGAAGCAGGAGAGGCTTGTTATCTATGATTATCAACCTAATGGCAGCCTCTTCAATCTCATCCATGGTGCGTTTTCCACTCTCTCACTCCCTCTCTTTTACCGTAATTTTGTGCTCAACTCAGTGATTCAACTCAGTGAGTTGTGAGGATTGATATGTTGCTATGTTTTGATGTCTTGTTGGTTGTTGAGTGTGGGGCCTTTGCAAATGACTTCAATTTGGTAAAGTTATGGTTTTAGGGCTTTGGGGTAATCTCTAGCTCGGACTACTTCCTCCATTCCAAACTAATACTCCCTCCGTCCCGTCAGAATTAGGATTTTTGGGTTGGGCACGGGGATTAAGGAAAAAATGTTAGTGGAGTAGGTGTTGTGAGTATGAAAAGTGAAATAGGAGATAGGAAGTGGGGTAGACAATAATGAGTGGAAAGTTGTTGTGAGTGTGAATGTGAGTCCCATTTAATAAAACACTTCCATTTTTTCGTTGTCCTAATTCAAATGGGACACCCAAAATAGAAATTTGTCCTAACTCGAGTGAGACGGAGGGAGTACTTATTTCCGTTTTTGGCGTCTCATATTTTTTCCCTACTACCCACTCACAAGAACTATCCGGTAACTTATTTTCTTTCTCCTTCCCACCCACAACACTTACTTTTCCAACATATTTTCGTAATCCCCGTACATTCATATTTAGTAGATTTTCTTAAACTTCGTAAATTCATATTTAGTAGCGATTAGTTTGAGACGGAAGTAGTAGTTTTTAGGCAACACTTAAAAGAAATTGGGAAAACAAAATCCAATTCACTGTTAGGCCATCTAGACTACTTTTAAGCAATGCTCGATTGAGATCAAATCTGCTCAAAGTCGTATTGATGGGAAATTTTAATCTCATCGCTCGCAACAACAGTTAGAGGTCCACACTTACGACTTCTTGTATACCAGAATTTTATTACTCCTCCCATGTTATAATAATTGTGACTGTTGACTTCTTAAACTGGTTTTTCTTCATCTTTTTTTCTTTTAAATGCACTAAGCTTATTTCCTTGTTAAGGCACACCAAAGGAGAATACGCACACTTAATATGGTACGAAAGGAATATAATTAAAATTAAAATTATACCAATATAACACTGTAAATGAAAAAAAAATAAAATAGAATGTTACACTTAGTAGGAGCATTTTTTGAAAGTTTGAAATGTGATACCGAGAGTCAAATTCTCCTTAAGTATAGTAGAAATCCCATTAAATAACATTGTCAGAGTACTGGAACATTAATTTCTTCAGGGAAAATGCTTGTAGATGTAGTAATTGTTATAGGAGTAGCTGTGCCAATATCTAGCTACTTATTGGACCACAACTCATAATGATTGATGTCTTATATTTGTTCCATACTTTAAAAATGGAATGAAGTAGTATAAATTTTGTACCTACACACAACAACACAAAATAAATTCACACCCTCAGATTGTAAAATTGGTAATGCAATATACTAACATTTCCATTTTTTCTATAGCTCTAGTTTGAAATTACTCCCTCATCCCATATTAAATGTTACCTCGTCTCTTTCCCTCTTTTTGCTTGTCTCAGAAAGTTAGTTACATTCCAGAATTAGGCTTCAAAATTTTCAAAACTATAATACGGGACTATTGTTTTGGGATGGAGGGAGTATGTCTTAAAGTAACTGTTGATTGCTTAAATAATGAAATATTGTAGTTTTTATGCAACTTTATAATGATACAAGAAATAGTACCAAGTAAAATGCATTTAGTAAACAATTACTATTGGACAAAATGGATAATAACCCGTGACAAGGTTTGGTCAAGGATCTAAATTTGTCCCGATTGTTTAGTTTGGAAACATTTGTTTCGTCCATTTAGGTCAGCTTTTGGCTCATATTGCCACTCTAGTAATATTTTGTGATCTTGTAAGCAAAAGGATTTTGACAGCTTTGATGAACAATAGATAAAAAAGGCTTCACATTTGGTTTTACTGAACGATTCCCTGCATCTGCATGGGTTCTGTACTCCAATATTCTGTCAATCAGTGGCTCACGAGTTCAGAATCGTCCTGGCCACCAATTATTTTTGTTTCAGCTGTAAACTGCTTAGGGTTTTCTTGATCTCTATGTTTAGTTTATCCTCATCTTTCTCTTACGCTTTTATTCTCTTTTACATGAAACCTTAGTTAATACTCCTTCCGTCCTCCCAAAATGATTTTCCCAACTTTTTTGTCGTTACTACAAATGAACTTTAAGCAATAATTATAATTTGATTTAATAATACTAATGAAAATCTAAAACTTGTAATTGATGCACCATCAATAATACTATCAATATCAAGTTTTAGATTTTTATTACCTAAAACTATTCCTCAAAAAAGTTCATTTGTAGTAACAAAAAAAAAAAAAAAGAAAGTGGGAAGATCATTTTAAGATGGGGAGGGAGTATATTAAAGTGGGGGACTGTTTGCATCTGACATCAAGGTTGATTCTCCATGGATAGGTTCAAGATCAACAAGAGCAAAACCACTTCACTGGACATCATGCTTAAAAATAGCAGAAGATGTAGCACTAGGCCTAGCCTACATTCACCAAGCCTCAAACCTGATCCACGGAAACCTAAAATCCTCAAACGTCCTTCTGGGTCCCGACTTTGAAGCCTGTCTGACAGATTACTGTCTCTCCATCCTGGCAGATTCCAGCAGCTCAAACGACGACCCCGACACAGCAAATTATAAAGCCCCAGAAATACGCAAATCTACATACCGAGCAACCCCCAAATCTGACGTGTACGCCTTTGGAATCCTCTTGTTAGAGCTTTTATCGGGTAAACCTCCGTCCCAGCACCCATTTCTTGTGCCTACTGATATGGCAGATTGGATAAGAGCAATGAGGGATGATGATGATGGTGTAGAGGAAAACAGGCTAGCAATGCTTGTTGAGGTTGCAGCTATTTGTAGCTTGACATCACCAGAACAGAGACCCGGAATGAGGCATGTTTTGAAGATGATACAGGAGATTAAGGAGACAGCGCTGATAGAGGATAATCAAGGAGAAACTTATACTGGGTACTCATCGTAGTCATAGTAATTGACCCGGAAGGTAATATTTTCAATTGTTCATATAATTTTGGAGGCCGATTTGTAGGTCTCCGACGGGATAGAATTGTGGAAAGTGAAATGTTCAGGGCTTAACCCCAACTGCTTGGTGTAAAGATCGGGCAAAACGAATCGGCTTTTTGGAGTGGTCTGATGGCAGATTCAGATGATACTAATGGTGATAGTTCTTTGGGAGATTGGATGTTACCAGTGTATGTTCAATCATGAGTTGGCACTAGTTGATGCGTTGTATCTATATGTTTTTATGTACTTAAAAGAGAATTTAAAGTCTAATTCTCTTCATTTATTATTTGATATCTATGGTTAAGCCTCGTGGTTGTTAAATTTCACTTTGTGTATACTTCCTCCGTCTCATAATAACTTGCAATATTTTCGTACGACACGAGAATTAAGAAGAGTATATATATTCAAAAGTATTGTGTATACTTATTTGTGTAATGTGATTTCTCTTTATGAGAAAGAAAGTGCAAGGAAGTGAAAAAAGAAAAGTGAAAGGGGGAAAAGAAAGAAAGCATTATTATAGAAAACTTAAACTGCATATTGACTTCATAGAACTTTGTACTAGCTAAGATAGAAAAGAGAGATAAGAACCTGAGATAATGAAAAACAAAATGTAACCTTTTCTAGAAGAATAGTATTTTTCTTTATCACCGCACCTTTGTGATTCTTCCTTGTTAGCCATATCCAGCCATATTATCATCCATCATTCGGCTTTTCAGTTTTTCCATGAACCAAAACTGTTCCAATATTCAAGTCAAGTAGTGCAAGAACCAGTGCATATTAGGTTTCTAAACAATGGTCAGACTTAAAGTCACTGCTACCAGTGGAAGTGGCGGAGCCAGGATTTTTTTTTTTAAACGGGGGCAAGATTAATTTGCGTAAAAAATATTATGATGTAATACTTATTTAGTTCAACCGGGGGCAAAAACACAATCTAGTGGTATATTCTCTAATTACAAAGGGAGGCAAAGATAGTAATTGTTAAAAGGTATAAAGCAATTTCTTCAAGAACTTCAAAATTGCTAGTACATTTTAAAAATGAAAGGGGGCAAATTGCCCCCTTTACACAAAGGCTGGCTCCGCCAGTGACTGCTACGTCTCCAGGTTCCAGAAAGCAAAACCGAAAGTAAATATTACCTGAAATGCATAGAACAATTGTACTGAAATCACACATTTTGAGCTGAAGTTAATGAGCAAGGTCTTGGTCTGATGATCGTCTCGTCAGTGTGTTTGATCCATTCAGACAGCTTCCATGGTTTCTGCCACTTCCATCTGAACTGTAGCAACCACTGATCATGGCTTCTTTTCCACCTCCACAACTTCCCACACCGTCTAGACACTGCTACTTTCCTGATGGACAATTGCCCAGTTGGTAATGTCTACACCCATATTCAGTTGAATTTTAAAATCAAGCATGATGATCATAAATTGAGGATTAAATGGAGGTTATAGACTAAGGACTAACAATTCTTATCTGCAAAACGAGTGTCCATTTTTTTTTTTTCCAAGGAAAATAAGAAAGTAAGATTTGCAAGCAATTTCAGTAGCACTTATCCATAGATGTCCTTAATGTACAAACAAGTTACAGTAGGTGCAAATTAAGACATAATAATTGACAAAGGTTAATTTAGCAACTACACTAGAAAATGGGAACTTATTTTGTGCTCTATTCTTTTATTCTAATAGTGAACATCTCAATTTGGGACGGAGCGAGAAATGTATTCACTCTTCTAAATTTTTTTTAATTATTCTTTTTTCTTTTTTGGGAGGGGGGGTTATGAAACTAAGGGTCAAAGTATTTTGAGTAGCGGTTGATACTATATAAAACAAATATTGGGGGAATTATTTCTCCAGCACAGGTATTCACCTTTTCTATTCGGTTTGAAACTGCTGCTGGTTCTCTGGTTGACCTATTAGCTATTCCGGCAGGACCGGCACTACATTTACTCTGCCTTGTTAATGGCGGTAAAATTGATGGCATACAGCTTGTACCATCTGCACATTGCCTTGTTGTACTTGTACCCTTTTCCTGTCATAACCATCCAAAAGTGCAAGAGTTGTAAGGGAAAGTTAATAAAGTATGACTCAGCCAGCAAATACTCCACCAGACACCCCAACAAGCACATACACACAAAGCAAAAAAAAAGGACCCACTGTATAATACGGAGTAGTAATTTGATATGGTTTTTGAACAGAGGGAGTATATTTTTTGCTATTGCTGCGTAGATAATTACCATATTTTTACAAAGAAAATTTTGAAAATATAAAAATTTGAAGCTTCAATTTTGAAATGCAACTTCTTTTAGGACATACAAAAATGGAAACTGATACTTTTTGATGAAGGAATAGTTTCATATTCGTACAGCATCACTCATTTATCAAAATTAATACCTCCATCCCAAAATGAATGTCAAAGATTTCTTTAGATCAAGAATAAAAATAGACATTGATTTTGGGACGGAGGGAGTAGAACAGTTACAGATCGTTCTGCTACTTCTTTTCTTCTTTTTGCATCTCAACAGCAAAATCCAAGCTTAGCACTAAAGGCTAAGAAGACCATTATAATCGAAAATAAAGGAGTAATATTACTTACAACCAATGACGGTCTAGCCGGGGTCAAGGTAACAGCTTCTTGCTCCTTGACAATTTCTTCTGTTCGTGATTCACTTTGTTGCAATACTGTCGTGACCTCTTGCAATTTCACTTTCAACTCCTTGATTTCCACTTCCTTCTCCCATAAGCGGCACCTAATAATCCAATTTAGAATTCAATACAGTTTCCACATAAATAAATTACCTGTGTTAAAAAACAAACAGTAGGGATAGCATATCAATGGTGCAAACAGCATACTAGCAACCACAAAGACACACTAGACAGCATAAGGTTTGGCAGTGCCAAACGATTAAGTTAAGCAACCAATCTTAATTTTCCAGAAGCAACTACTCCTGCTACTTGATTAGAAAATCCATTGGCTACAATTATAATAGTGAAAGAAGTTGGATCTAGAATGGATAATTATGTCAGAAATGAATAAGGTTGCAACAACATGAGATTGTATTATGAGATGAAAGAAGAATCCTTATTAAATGTGCCAACATGGAAATGTTTTATTTAATGGGATCCACATTCATACTCACAACAACTTTCCACTCATTATTCTCTACCCCACTTTCTCTCTCCTACCCCACTTTTCATACTCACAACACCTACTCCACTAACACTCTTCCTTAATACCCGTGCCCAACTCAAAAATCCTATTTCGAGTGGGACGGAGGGAGTATTTTCTAATCTAAGGGTGGTACAATGACGTATTTTTGTCCTAAAGGGGGTTAATCAATCCCTTAGGCCACTATGTGGCTTCGCCCACTAATAAGCTGAAGCCACAAAACAAGTCATGCAAATGGTCCTATCCGATAACACATACAAGTGACCTGTCGAACTCAGAATTATATAATTCCCCTCTCAATTAAATGCACTATAAATGTTCGTGACAATGGGAATGCACAGTTATAATAGGAATACTGTTATAAGTTATAACTAACTTCAATGATTTAGAGTACCGAAACATTTTGTCATCCTGCTCGGTGCCCCAGTAAGCTTGAAGCTTGAAAACTAACTTTGCTTTTCCTCATAGAACTTATCTTGGAACGTGTCCTCATTTTATTATGAATTCAGAATGTAACATAAAAAACCGAGTAACTCATTTGAAAAGTGTCCCTGACAAATAGCATGACCCTTGTGACAAATCTATTAATCCCTCCGTCCCATTTATATTGGCCACAGTTCCAGTTTCGGCCATCCCAATGTTTTTTGTCATTCAGGAAATCAATGCAATTTAATGAGTTAAATGTATCTCTACTTGATTTGACTTTTAGTATTTCTTTTTGGGCTTTGGTAATGTAAATCTCACATTTAAAGAAGGGTATAGAAGGTAACGAAAAAATTAAACAAAGCTAGTTCAATAGGTTACTTTAATTCAACTTGAGGAAAGGAGAGAGTGTGAAATACGTCAGGAAACTGAGTTGAGTATTGCACCTTGTGTCTAATGCAACATTAAAAACATACTGAAGCAAGTTCTTCGCATCTGCCATTGAGCATATTAGGTTCCAACGTCCAGCGAAGGTAAGAGCACGTCTGCATTCATCTGTCTCTGAAAGTCGTGAAGCCATAGAAATAAGGGAAGCTGAAGAGGTTCTCACCATGTTCTCAAGGGATGCAATTCTATCCAATCTTGCAGCTGGTGACATTTGAGACTCTCTAGAGAAAGGAAATCACAAGAGTAAACACCATCAATAACATACTCCCTCCGTCCCACTCGAAATAGGATTCTTGGTCAACTTAATTTTACTTTGACCAATATTTTAATAAAAAATAATTATCCTAATGAAAATCTAAAAATAGTTATTGAGTCTATTATTAACCGTTATACAATGGCAATTGCCTTAAATGATATGATACAAACTTTCAAAAAAAAAATAACAATTTTTTTATTTTTATTAGCATCATTATTTTTTCTTCAACTTATTGGTCAAACTATAATTAAGTTGACCAAAAATCCTATTTCAAGTGTGACGGAGGGAGTATGTCTTTCCACACATCTTCAAAGTATACAGACAAAAAGAATTCCTAAGGTAATAAGTCATAAAATTATTAATTACCTAGGATATCCATTCTTTTCTAAAGAGTTTATAGCGCCACTCAAAGAAAACTGATCTGCTTGTTTCAGCACAGCTAACTCTTCCTCAAGTGTAGCGTGACTATAAATATGGAGAAAGAAACTACTCATCCAACTATCAAGTTATATTAATTGTAGATAGCACATGAAATATATAACGTACTGCTTACACACATTTGAGTTTGTCTCTCATGCTCAAATTTAACTGCATGTACATGCACCAATACTTCTAACTCATGGTCAATCCGCCTCTGCACACTTTTCCCATTGCTCTGCGGAGAAAATTAGATTGAAAAATGCTTAAACGATTACATGGCAATTTGAGAACCACCATAGCTGTTTAAAAACTGGCTTGGGAACCTCCCTCGATGTCATCAAATCATTCAAAATGCATTAAGTCTATCACAAAATTTTCTAAATGAACAGATAAAAGGGTCGCGCGTACGATGAACCATTAAGAGGAAACCCAATTCAACGGCACAGTTTACAGCTGAATGTAAGATTTCAAAGACACTTTTGTGGTTCTTGATAATAAAATCAATTGGGAGGCAAGTAATAATAGATATCATACCTGACCAGTTGGCTTATCTCTATTGCAGAAAACTGAAGCATAGAGGAAATCTAAAGTCATTATTTACCAAAAGAAAATTCAAAGAAATAAATGCCAACAAAGGGAATCACCCGAGTTATCTCGAGCTGTGGACTTGCGGATTTCAAACAATTCCTTTAGCCTTTTGGTAGCTGTTGCAGCTTCTTCTGTTTTTCTTTGAAGAACCTGCAGTAAGTAAATTCTTCCTCACTTAGTGGGTAGAACCTTGTAAACTGAAGAAATTGAGGGTTGGATGTTAGAGGGTTGGATGTTAAGGAAAAGTTTCTTGAGGGACAAAAACAGATTTAGATAGATGTACTTCAGGTACCAACCCTCCCTTCTCAAATGTGCTTTGCCACAAGGCATTCGGAGAGGAGAGAAGGTGATAATCCATAAAGTAAATATTTAACCAATTATCATACTGCTAAAAAGCTAAATGAAGCTTTCATCACGCTAGTACTCGCCCCTAATATGCGCACATAATATATGTGATAGCATACCTAAGAAAAATACAAATTGAAGCAAAGAAACACTAGATAACATAATAAGAAAAATGATAATACGTTTATTCTTCTATAAAACAAGAGTCTAAGAAGAGAAGATCACATGCATCTCCTAGATGAGGGAACGTCAGACTCAAAAGTTTCCCTAAACTCCAAATAGGGTAACATCATGTAACATTAACAGCCACACCTTGGTCACAAATCCATAAAACATGAGGAGAAAAGTTCAAAAGAAATGCTGATTGTGACACTCATCCGCCATAAGGCCAATAGCGCCAAGAGCATAAAATTATAAAGCAATTTGGGGTACATATTACGTTTCAGATAAACTGAACTGGGTCTGCTTTTTTAGCCATCATTTCAAGTTTCTGAAGCACTGGAGAATAAATTCATTACCATTCTCTGGCGTTGATTAATAGCTTGCAATTTATGCCTTTCAAATTGATTTCTTCGTCCCTCCTTTTTAAGCTGCTTGAAGAAAAAAACATTTAAAAGTATAAGAACCCAACCATGTATATTAACTGATTCAACTATGGTCAAAAAAGTAACATGTTCACTCATGCACTGAGTGGAACGGAAAAGGGAAACATGCTTGTGATAATTCATTTTCTCACATGAAAAGATTTTGAAATCTCAGCAACAAAAAGACTGATTTAAATTTCCAGTTGAGAAGGAAACTCAACAAAGTGAAAGAAAATTTTCTTTGAATGAGCAATGAACCTAAAATCTTGGAGACTTTCTATCCCTACTCCAGTATTAGAAAAAGCAAAAGGTAGAACTCTTTCCCAAAGGGAAACAAATACTCCCTCCGTCCCAAAATGATCTTCGTGTTTGACAATTCAAACTTTTTAAGGATATGAACACTTGCTTCACTAGACATGCTTTGTTTAAGCCTAAAATGTAGAAATGTGAAGAACTTTTTGGGACAATGAGAAATGGGAAATGAGAAGATCATTTTGGGACGGAGGGAGTATAAAAACTACTCCCTCCTTACCTAAAAAAGAGTCCATTCTAGGGAAGTTACTAAGTTCAACTTTAACAATATCATATCCAATGTATACTTGCACTTGCAATAATAGAAGTCTATAATGTGGAATGTGGCAATGCTCATGCATATTTGCAATTAAAATTGCTTAAAAGTTAACTTTTCAAAATGTTCTTCTATGCCTAAGTGATAAGAAGAGAAAGAGAGTGGAGTAATCAGTACTAATACAACATGTAAATAAAATCATTCACGAGTGTGACAATACCTGATGCACTTCTTTTTCATGAGAGGCCTTCCATTGCCGAAATCTTTCTGCTTCTTGTTTAATTTTTTGCTGCAATTGAACCTAGACCAAGAGGAAAGATTAACAAAAACCCAGCAGCAATGTATTTAATTAGAGCTTCATGAGACTATGGATGTGATGAAGTACATTAATAAACCTTTTGAGACTTGATGCAACGTATCTCATCTTGTAGGTGCTTGGCTGCTTCATCACTTCTCTCCTTTTGTTTTAAGTAATGAAACTGACTCTCTTGTTTCTTCTTCAGATCTAAAATCTGGTGTTGGAAATTGAAAAGGAAGGATGAATGAAAAAGGCAGAAACACTTGGGCATTTAAGTGATGCTAAGGTTCATTACAGCATGCTAAAAACAAAAAAACCAAATAACCTGTGCTTCAAGTGCTTTTAGTTTCCGTGTATGTAAGATTTGCAAGTTGCCCCCTGGGTCACCAGATGCTGAAAGACTTTCAATTTCAGCCAGCAGGCTGTCCCTTTCTTGCTGCATGTATTTTAGAGAATTTTTTAGATATAAGATGTTCGATAAGGACCACCGAAATCCAATCGTATATAGGCCAACCTGAAGTACTTTCTTCTCACGCTCAAGTTCCATGATTTTCTTCCGAAAATGCTGCTTCAGTTCTTCCGTGTCAAACCCTTCCAGAAGTTTCATCTCAGACTGCATAGAAGTCAAACCCTCTCTTACTCTGATGATGACGAACTAAACTAATAAAAGTCAAAACTCCTCTTCTCCGTATATTTTCAAGTCACATCACATTTTAGTATTATTCAGATGGCAGAAGGATAATAGTGAATGTGTGTGTACATATTGCCAACTGGTATAATCAAGAGCAAGGTAAACAGGCATCAGGACAAATTTCATGCAAAGAGGTCCGAAAATTCTTGTAGTCAAATCCAACATAAAATCCATATGATGATTCATGCTAGTAACAAATTTTACTGTATCCATATATTATTCTCACATTGCAATCACCAAATAAATATATGAAGAGAGTTGAATAACAGAAGGTACAACACGATCACCTCTTTCTGCTCCAAATGTTTGTTCAACTCATTCAATTCATTGTCCAAGGTATTCTGTAGAAGTGCATGCTCCCGTTCTCTTTCTATTTTACCCGTTCCGCAATGACTTTCACCTGCAATTTTTGCCAGTTTTACCGTTGATAAAAAGGATTGGACAAAAATATTGAGATATGCGCTCCGTGCTTTAAAAACTAACATACACATTTTAAAGGCCACTCTAGAAAAAGTACAGGTGTGAGTTCTGCAACTGAAAATCAAGGTCGACCATTTTATAACTAAAGAGCAACTTTTTGCTTGTAATGTACTCTGATTACAGCAATCACTCTTGTGGAAACATTCCTAGTGATACAAACGACATACATGAAATGGTATCCTCCACCAAATAATCTGGCGACTCCATGCATTGTGAGCCCCTCTTAAGTCCTTCTCTTTTGACAAAATCAATATGGCCTTCCTGAGACAGAATTACATAACCCAATCAAGATTTTGTTTGGTGAAACAAAATAAACATTTTAGTCTGGTGACTATAGTAAATAAAAAAATAAACTATAGTAAAGCAATAAGATCATGTTTCAAACAACAAAACACAAATATTTTATTATAGCATACTTGAGCAACTGCTTCGCACGGGTCTAATACAGCACATCTTCTGCGGTATTCATGAAGCTTTTGAGAAAGTTCTTCATTAGTAGCCTCCAGCCGAGCAATCCTTTTCTTCAGAGACTATAAACAAGTATTGTAGAACAAAAAATGTTATCAGTCAAAAATCCTCACTCTCCCTTAACAATTTCTGCTGAGAGGTGACAAAAAAAGGGGGGGGGGGGGAATTATGACACTAATTCACTTATGGCTAAAATACATAGATTGTTCACCCTATCTACATTTCCAATAATGTTTTGTAGACTTAACAGTACTTCTCACTGCATTTCTTTCCAAAAAAGGTTCTGTGTGTGCATGAAAAGCATGTATCTGTGCATGCATGCCTGAATATGTGTGTACGCAAGACAACTGAACTGGCCAAAAACATACAATAAGGTGTCTATACCTGTAGCTCATCAAATGAAGCTCCCCTCCTAGAAGCAGTAAGTTCTGCCTGCAAGTATTCTAGCTGCTGGTGCAATTTTTGCATCTCATCAGATAATAAATCTCTGTTAATCTGTTCAAAAAGAATGATTCTCCTCGTAAGGACTTGAAACCAGATTAAATATATCCACTCCCACTAGTAGCAGCAAAAGGAAAAGTGAAAACTTTTATAAGGCAAGTTCAATAAAGGTCACTTACACATGGCTTATTCTGAATGTTGCGAGCTCGGTTAGCATATTTGAGAGTATTGAGGGTCTCGTCAGCATTTATATCAGCAGGACTGACGCAGGCTGGAATGGACAACATTCAATCTTATAAAGTACAACATCATCACCATCATAATATATTGATACTCCCTCTATCCCATTATGATCTTCCCTATTGCCATTTTTCATTGTCTCAAAAAGTTATTCCCATTTCTACAATTTAGGCTTAAAAGTGCATAAACAAAACATGACTAGTGAAGCAAATGTCACATGCTTAAAAAGTTTGGATAGTCAAATGAGAAGATCATTTTGGCACGGAGGGAGTATTAATCATATCATTACGATAGAAAAGATACATGCGGTGGACCCTACGTCCATCTGCCACTCGATTTCCCATACAACCCGCACTCACAAGGAACAAGAAGCTTTAAGACATAAGAACACAAACGAATATTCTTCACAAATCAAGCATACTCATAGGTTTAGGCTATCATCCTTAATTTCATCAATTTAAAAGATAATATCCAGTATTTGTAGCAAGTTCGTGGGGCTGGTTGAAAATGCTAATCATACATGGTTTAGGTTTTAATATATCTAACACTTCCTCAAGTGTCATGGGTAACGAGATTGACCATCTAAACGGCAGCCCTCAGGGCATCATGTTGCCATCAAAGAGATAACCATGTCATCAATAGTGATTAACAATAAGAAACTAACTTGCTACCTACTTGACAAAATCATCTATAAAATGAAGATAAGCTGTCAACAATTAATAGTCTGTTCAATTGAGTGGGGTAGCTAATCCGAAGCAGATATCAAGACCAAAAGAAGAAAAGTCTCATTTTAGATGGATTCTGAACGATAACATGAATGCACACATCACTTGTACTCCAAAGCTACAACTCGGGTCAGAAGAATTTACCTAAAAGGAAACTGATTATCAAGGCTCTATAAGTTCACTTCGACATCTACATCAAAATATCTAACTACTGTTTTAGATAAAGATAATAACTGCAAACAAGAACAACATTTGAACAAGTCATGTTTTCTTTCTATTTATTTTGTTGAGATGGATGGAAATTTGGATAGACAATAATTCTGTTGTAGTAACAAAAGACCAAACAGGTGTCATTAGATTAAATGTAGACTTACACAGTCATAAACATATACCTTAATCAATACCGAAACTGTTTAATTGTTTTCAAGAGAAAACCTAAGACACTTTATCATATAACTTCCTTTACTTCAATGGAAGTAATCTTGTACTACCTCTGTCCCTAAATGAATGCCCGAAAAGTTTTCAAATTTACTAAGGAGTAGAATTTAGAAAAACTGCAATCCTAAAGTAAATACAAGAAATGCTATTGAACTAACAATTCTTACACTTATGAGTAGGTTGTACTGGAGTTCACTGTTCACCTCAGTCAATTTTCGGGTAATTGTTTGATGTTCGTAATCTCTTGGAAAAGTGAAAACATACCTAGATTATAGAAACCTCTTTGGCACATTATTTAATAAGGTAAGACTCAACTAGCTAATAATTGATGCAATTTCTAAAAGTTCTGCTAGTTTGTGGTATTTAGCAAGTAGAACTAGAAGTACAGCACAAATATAGGAGCACTACTGAAACAAGCACAAAAATCAGGAAATGCAAGCATGATTAATGAGATCATTCGGCAAACCATCACATAAATATCTATTCCTGGAGTATGGTTTTTAAGCCGTAATGGCGAATTTAAGCAAATAAAACAAAAGATGGAGAAGAGAGAAAAAAATGCCAGCAATTGGGCTCATTCCACAAGGTTCATATTCACTGCGACAATAATTTTATTTTGGATAAACCACTGTTAAAACAATAAATACTTCTATAAATCTTCCCACAGAAAATTTTCCCTCCTCCAACCAAAATAATGGAAGTGCATGAGACAAAAGTTGAGTACCTATCATAAAGTCTTGCTATTCCCTCCAAGTGAATCCTGTTGAAGGCATATTACATGAGATTATCAAAACTTAGCCAAATGTCATGAAACTTAACCAGTGAGTTTCGTTAGGCATTCAAACCCAGGTTATTAGATACTCCATCCATCCTTAAAAGAATGTCCATTTTCAACTTTGAGAGATATCTAAGAAAGATGATCTTTTAGTATTTTTTTAATAGCATAAATACATAAACAACCTAAACGATCTCATTATTATATGACACCATAATGTAAGTATGAGACTCTGAGTTACAACATATTAATTCATGAGGAAGATTTTAGTAACTTCTCCAAAAAGGCCTATCACCATTTTAAGCCATCATTTGTCGCTTAAGCTTTGATTCTAAGCACTGTTTACTATTTTAGGCAATTTTAACCATTGTGCTTTAGATACACATTCTTTATCCCCTAAGAACCTAAAGTAGAATGGTTAAAAGTGCTAGAACAGGCACTAACTATCCCCTGCGTCTAAAGTAAAATGGTTAAAACTGCTAAAAAAACAAGAGTTGTCAAAACTGAAGCTTAAGCTAATATGATGGTTTAGAAGGGTGATATGCCCTCCAAAAAACGAACATTCATTTAAGGGGCAAAAAAATGGCAAATGGAAATTCATTTAGGAACAAAGGGAGTAGTAATTTTAAATTTCGCCAGTTAATAGCACATTCCAAAAGAATTTCCCCTATAGACCATGACCTGGCCCTAGATAATGCTTTGCAGTTCATCATAAGCATTCAGTGTGCATGCTTCCTTCAGAGAATTGAAAACATGGTGTAAAAGCCTTTTAATGAATGATAATGAGTTTCAGAATTTGAATAACTTCAAAACGTGATGTGGTGACTAAAATGAACAACGAAGAAGCATACTGTTTCGATATTTAGCTTTTCATATTTTCTGAAGAAGAATTTAGGGTAAGCAAACACAAGAGAATTTGAAGAAATAATAGAATGTACAACAACCAACTCACAATATACAAGAGCCCCAACACTATACTGCAACCAAAACTACAAGGAAATTAACAATGTCGGCATACCTGCAACAATCTGGTAAGTTTACTGTCTCTGTACGGGATATGCAGTCCCTCCTTCCGTTTTTTTTCGTCTCCTAATGCACTGATGACATTGCCAAGAGCGAGAAGGCCCTTATTAATGTGAACACCTGTAATGTAGGGAAAGGAAACCACAGAGTGAGCTGTCATTCCAATCAATTAGATAATCTAAGTGCTTGATTCAATATTTGGTAGTGCATATTGGAATTAAGCTGTACAAACCTTCTTTAAAACGATGACTGTCAGAACATGTTCTTTTTGCTCGTTCAGATCCAGCAAGATCCACTAAATGTAGTTTGGCAAATAGGTACTCGTCGCCTATATTACTCGAACTGGCTTCACCATTATAAGCAGGTTGGATTTTATGCATTTGCTCTAATGTGATCGTGAAGATGGCATGTGATCGACTATCAGAAAAATGTCAAATATGAATTAGTTTCCATTTGGTTTGGTTCACATTAAAGCTACAACACTGAAATAAGTCTTTTAAGCAAGAACAGTGCATTATCTATTTAACAGATATAAAACATTACACTGACATAACTCACAAAGGAAAAAAGGAAACCAGCCTCAATATGCACAAATAATGAACTCCTTCACTCTTTTTATTTTAGTAAAGGATGATGATACACACCATGACACACTTATTCATTGAATATTTGGACATACTAATGAGACCCGCAAAGCATGCCTTATTTCCATCGGGACAAGTGTATCGGTTGCATTTTTCATGTTGTGTATTATCATCCTTAAGTAAATTATCATCCTAGTTTTAGATATGCTTTCGCCTATAAAGTTCAAGTAACTTTCTAGTGTCACCAAAGGGAATCACCAATGCATTAATTTCCCGAGGTGCGTAATATTTTTGGGACAAATAAAATGAATAGGTGAACAGCTTGCTTGGTATCAATTTTTCACCCTGATACCTAATATATGATTCCACAGATCAAACACCTTTAGGCCTTTTAAAGGGTTTAAACATTGAGTGTAAATCAAGACTAACTTTTATCATTTTTACGCATTATAGAATATTATGTTCAAATTACTCACTGAGCACATGCAATTGAAAACTCTGTTAAAATTTTGCAGTTTGAAGATCAAACAAATGAAAGATCTAAAATTCCAGTAGACGTCTCAAAGGCTCCATTCCAAGAAACGATCTTGAATGAACCATGGCCAGCATATGAATGACTAGAAGGTTAACAGGGAAAAGAATATTGTAGTGCAGGGGTCACCTTGAATGGTTGTTCATATTTGTACTCCCTGTCGCCCGACTCAAGGATCCTTGCTCCAGACAAGCCACTATATCTTTCAGTGTGCTAACGCTAACTTCAGTTAATCCGGCTAAGGTTATAACTCCACTTGCTGTTTCACGAATTTGTACAGGATGCTTTCCAGGAAGAGTATCCTTCCGGACATGATCATTCAGACTATCTGATTTCCTAATATGGGTGGAATCCAGCAGGTCCCTCACTTCCTCTTTCAGAATCTTCAAATTCAAACCTTTTAGTTATTACCAAATGGAAGCATAATGAATTTAACAAAAGAGTGGTAAATGACACGAATATACAGCAATGTAGGGATACTTTTCAAATAAAACACAAATAATCTAAAACTACAGAAATAAGCATATACAGCATAATTTTAAAGTAAGAAATGTACCTCAATGAAGGAAACATGCAACTGAAATTCTGTTCGATTTTTCAACTTCTCAATCTTGTTGAATAGTGCATTCATAACTTGCTGAATTACTCCTGTGTGGAAATTTTCTTTCGAACCAGTTCCCATGGTGTATGTCTTACCTGAACCTGTCTGAAGAAAATTAGATCTGAAGCCAGTTACATTGTGAGAACAAGACCAGCATCTCTCTTTCCTGGATAACAGTTGTGAGAAGAAAAACAATTACCTGTCCGTATGCAAGAACAGTACCATTGTATCCTTGGAACAAACCGTTTACTAGAGGAGCAACGCACTCTTCAAACATGTTACTTGATGGTGAACCTCCTTCTCCATAGACATGGTCAAATGTAAAAGAATGAGTACCAATTTGTACCTGCACTTTTCAGACAAAGTTTAGACCTTCAGCTATGTATCTTTACATATATGTAGACAAGATTCTCCAACACTTAGAGCCTTCCTCTCAACTTCATATCTTCTTCAAATAATCTACTAAAAGAACTGGTAGTAGCATAACAATTTCAACTAACACAAACAAATTAGTATCGCCTCAGTCTAAGTATACATATCTTGTTATCAAACTATATCATCGAAAATGGAAAAAGGTTGTTCAACATTGTTACTGTTGGTCGTCCCCTGTGGTCCAGCATCAGTAAACAGATGACAAACGCACAGCACATATCAGAGTAGTTAAGTTCTTAATTGTTGCTGAGTCATCATCTCAAGGGTTGTACAGTTAGTTATAGATTATCGTTTATGTATATAGATTAATGCAGCTTTCAAAGATGAAATTTCATTTGAATTATGATAATGATTTTAAATATTACCATATGTAAGCATCCACAAGCAAACCCTGGTATATATTCGAGTAAGCCTTTTTAAAGGAATGTCCCAAAATATTTATGTGAACGGCTAGACAGTTCTTTATACCTCATTCTATAAATAATGCATCAACTCTAACAATCAGCTACCTTCTCATTGAATAGGGAACCAGCAACTGCAACATTCATCTCACCATCTCTGCCTTTGATATTTCTTTTCTTTTATTCCTTTAATTAAGCATGTTTCAATCCATGTTACTAATGCAATCATCCGGATAAGCGAGCTTTACTTGCCATCCTTTTCCTGATAATAATCACTTGTGCATCTAGCTACTAGTTGTCTTATTTTCCCAGGCACCCTAAAACGACTATGTGGTCAAATTATAGCATCACAATAGAAAGAAATTTTTAACATAGTCCAAACTCCAAACCAATGGTTCATAGGAATCAATCGTACACCTTTCGTCCCATAACAAGTGTCCTTTTATTTTTTGCCTGTCCCAAAATAAGTGCCGCGTTTATTTCTAAGGAAATGGTCTTAGAGTAACTTCATTTGTACAAGTACTGTACAAACAAGTAAAGCACAAACCTTCAATAGTTTGACAAGTCAATTGTGTCATTTACTATAAGACGGAATGATTGTAATTTAACTGTATGCACTGAGCAGTCCAAAAGTTTATGCAAACAAACTCACCTCAAATTTCGGAATGCACTTCAAACAACAAAACTCAATCAATTAATTACACAAGAGATCAACCAAATAAGTGTAGTTAACAAATCAATGAACACAAACCTGTTGTAATAACCAAATCAAAATCAAACTCTCAATAACAGACAAATACATTTGAAAACCTACACATAAATTTAATTGCAAAATTGGTGGAATCATACATTGGTAAAATTTCAAACAGAAATAACAAATTTGAAACTGCTGAACGTCCGATACTACAACACTACTGTAGCAGTCCATATTTGGAGGAGAATAACAAGGTCTAAAATTACCTGCGGCATTCCCGGAACGACGGATAGACATTCTCTGCAGCCATGAAGCCGCTCATCGCCGACGAGAGGTCGGATATGTACGGCCACCTTGACGCTGCAATCATCTGGAGCGGCTTCCATGGGGATATTGAAATTAACAACCAGTTGTGTATTGATTATATTCAAATTTGATGACCCCTAGTGTGCTATATATGCGAGAGAAATTGGGGATGTTTTGAATTCAATTTCAAATTCATCAATGTATTTGTCATTTTGAATCTTAATACAGATGGCGATAGAGAGATTGGGAATTTGGCGGTAAACGGTGACGAAGGAAGTGCAAAACGGTCGCTTAGGGATAAAACTGACGTCGGATATGGCGCAGGCGGAGAAACCATTTGAATTGTTCTTTCTAAAGTTGCTCTCACGGTAACGTAATCCGCCGGCGTCACACGTGGCACACCATAAAAAAAAAAAAAAAAAAAAAACGGAAATAATAAAGTTACAAAAAATAGTTACAAAATGTGTCTTACAAAAATGAGGTGTCATAATTGTATTGGTGTTTTTAATTAGAGTGTGCCGGGTCTACTATCGATGTAGTCAATAAAATATCGACACCACATCTTGTATCCTTCATTTTGTAACATTCTTTTGTAAGCCGAGACTACTTAAGAAAGCGAGTTTTCTACGCGTTGTACTCCTTCAGCCCCGTAGGGAGACCTTCGAATCATAGTTATCTTTCATACCCAAGCCTAGCATTGCGAAAAAAAAAAAAAAAAAAAAAGGAAAAAGTGCCAATTCTGCTAAGGCCCCTCAACTTAAAGTTTTTGTTTATTAAGAGTCTGGGTATTTGTAATTCAGCTAAAGCCGTTAGTATGAAAATACCTTCAACTCGTGTTTCCCACCAAATTTCTAGGTACTTCGTGACACAACTCCTATACACTTTGTGTCGTGCCCCAACCCGTGGTCCTACTTGGCCCCACGTCTGGGTCACGCACGGAAGACGTCCTAAAACACTTTTTAGAAGAAAAAAAATCGAAATGTTCTTTCATAAAAGATCCATATAACAAACTCTTCAAGTTTAAAAACTTGATTTTACTACACACAAACAACTTTCACAACTTTAAATACTTAGCCACAAGGGCTTACACGCCTTTAATTACAATTTACAAATCACCAACACTTTATTAAATATAGGTGATACAAAGATGAAGTCTCGTGTACTCTACCCCAAATGTTATACATTTACATAATGTAGCCTTTACAAACACTTGTCCCCAAAACTCTTACCAAAACTACCACGACGTCCTCCCTTGTGTAAGTGACTTATCCCCTTGGCTCGCCTTTATCTAATGAAAACAAATTTGAAAGGAACGGGATGAGAATAAATTTCAGTAAGCTACTAACATGCAACTACATGACATGCTATAAATGATAAACACAAAAGGATAATATCAATAAGCATTCACATAGCACATAACATGAAAGGCAAAGCCAACTCATCATACCACACATAAGGCGAAAATAAACACTCATAAGTGGATACTGAGCCAAGGTTTTCGAATCAAACATAACCATCTGAGAGGTATCAACTGAGCAGCACCAAAGGGCTGAAGCCGGTTCCGGAACCAAACAATAACAACAACAACGGGGGGAAAATGACACCAAGTCATAACCCAAAGTGCCCAACCTTTGGCCCAAGGAAGGGGGTTAAAAATGGAAAACCAATGGTAAAAGCCTTACAATGAACTTGGCTCGTGTACCATTATAATCCCTACCACTGCCCGAGATCACAACAAGAAGTACCAGCTGGACTTTACACGAGAGCATAGTAATAAATACTTGCTTTAAACAACAACTGGGGCATGATTCCAAAGTAGGGAACCACACAAGCTCATCATAAAGATGCAAACACATTACTCATAAAGAGTTCATTCTCAATGACATTAACCATGGCATGATTCCAAAGTAGGGAACCATACAAAACTCATCATAAAGATGCACCAATCCAAAACACACCATAAGATGTTCATTAATACCCAATTAACACCTATTCACATTCTATAATACATTTGTTCACAAAGGAACCAATTTCAAACACTAGAGTGTTCCACAATGACCATTTAAGTCAACTAGAGTAGTACCCCAAACCTAGATCAAGAATACATCCTAGTCTTAACCAAACAAAAGGGGAATTTCTGGAATAAGGGGCGAGCGGGCGCTCACTATATACCGGGCGGGCGCTCGTTCGGTTAGCAGGCGGGCTCTCGGTGCCAATTCTAGCAAACCCAAATTTCTTTCCCAGGCTTATAATTGTCCGTCCCAAGTGTAGGAGTATACTTTCACTAACATTTTAACAATACTAACAATACTCAGGAGTGCAATACATGCCCAAAATACCACTTTCAAGCCTAAGTCATTGTTTTCTTCACAGTATATTAATACTCCCTTTGTTCCAAAATTACAAGTATCACAAAAATCATCCAAATCACAAAATAACAATCACAAGTATCCAGTATAGCAAATATGATCATTTTAACATTAAAAGGGGAATTAGTAACTTACCTATTCCGGGAAAAGTATAAATGAAATATATTTTGATCGGGTAGAAATGACCTACTCAACGCCCTGAACATTTTGGTATATTTAGATTTTAAAACGGAGAAGTAAATAAAAAGAAAGAAATTAAAATGAGAAGGAACTCATCTCTTCTTCTTCAACCTAGAGAGAATTAGAATTTAGTGTGTGTGTGTGTGTTTAGTTACGCAGAGAAAGAGATGTGAGGAGATAATACTAAGTTGATTTTTATAAAAATTCTCCTTTTCCCCCTAAAGCCATTCAATTATCTTTATACCATTAAAGTCCTTGAGTTTAAATTCCCTTAAAGGTCCTTAAAGCTCAACTAACATCAAATAACTCCCTTAATAATTATTACCCCTAACAAAATAATCTAACACAAATGCTCAAGTAAATAATGCAATTAATGAAATATTATGCAACACATAAAATGCACACATAATTTCCATTTAGTTTTCAAGAAAATTAGAGACGGGTTTTGGGGTCGTTACACTTTATGTGTGTCGCAACTCTCAAACACTATACTACATCCGTCCCGGCATAAGTAGGACTACAGGAGTTTGCACACTAATTAAGAAAAACAAGTAAATGTGTGGTAGAAAATGAAAAGAGAGAATGAGTGGAGTAAATAGTAATATTAGTTGGATAAATTGAGTGGTGGAAAATGAAGAGAGGGAATGAGTGGGATAAATAGTAGTGTTGGTTGAATAAATTGAGTGGTGGAACATGAAAAGAGAGAGAGAATGAGGGGTAGAAACATTTTTATTTGGGCAGCCTCACTTTTAGTGGGACGAACTAAAAGAGAAAGAAGTCTCACTTGTGCTAGGACGGTGGGCGTATAATATAACTCTTAAACACTCTTTATGAGACACAACTCACATGCACTTTGTGACACATCTCTGAACCAATTTTCAGCCAAAAATTAACAGAAAATAAGATAGTTCTGTGACGCATCTCTCAAACAATTTTCAACCCAAGAGTTAACAGAGGATCAACCAAAATAGCTTGGTGACATATCTTTCATACAATTTTCAGCCCAAATTAACAAAATATAAACTAAAATTGCTCTGTTATATATCTATCATATATTTTCAGCCCAAGATTAACAAAAAGTGAGGGGAGACTACAAAATCGTGTAGAAGAAGAAGAAAACAGAATAACAGATCTGGAGAGTTTTGGAAATGTTTTTCTCCATTTTACATTATTACATAAAAATCATATTGAAGATTTTGCCATATTTACACGGATCTGCATGTATATCTGAGGGTGTGTTGTGGAAAAGAATTAGGTCGACATGACCATAAAAAGAGAGGACGCGACATCGGTCTTGAGAGTCATCGGGGAAGGTGAAGAAGGCAGAGAGTTACGGGCGACCGAAGGAGAAGGTGTGTGCTATAGAAGAATCGGGTCGATGTGGACGGAAATGGAGAAGATGTCGGCTTCGGTCTTGAGAGACATCAGAGAAGACGAAAGAGTTGCCAGCAACCGGGGAAGGAGCTAGGTTTATATATATATATATATATATATATATATATATATATATATATATATATATATACATACATATATATATATATACATACATACATACATATATACATACATACATACATATATATATATATATAAGTGTGTATGTGTACGAAAATGAGGGAGAGAGGAGAGGGTGTTGGGTTTCAACGATGATTGCGTAGCGGAAGAACATAAAACTGAAACCCCACATAGATCCATACAAAACGATTATTTCAATAAGATGAATAAAGATTACTAACTCTTGTAGTGCATATTACAATTCTGATGTAGCACGAATGTTTGACAACGTCAAACATATTAATTATATTTGTATTTTAATTAGTATTTTAGGATTTAGTTTACATTAGTTTCTATTTTATTTAGTATTTTCGTCATTATTTTTAATAGGTCATTTACAGAGGGTTTTAGAGTAGGATTATGAGTGATTTTGCTATTTTTGAGTCCTATTATGTTACTATATAGGTTAGGGCTATTCCTAGAAAGTTTAGGAGTTTTTTTCAAGTTTTATGGGCACTATAAAATAAGCCTAAAAGTGTATTCCGAAAATTAGACTTTATTCAATAAAATTTTGATTGCTTTGCAATTATTAAGAGTTTTCTCTTATTCTCTGATGGATTCCAGGTTTTATCTTTTCTAGGGTTTATTACTGGTAAACTCTTGTGTTTAGCGCTTGCTATTCATGAATACCGCTTCCGTTCTACGTCAGTTGGCATCAGAGCATGCCTTATCCTGTCTTTTCGTCACTGAGTCATTATGGGGGATCAAAGAGCGACAAAGGCAGATATCGATAGCATAACCACAGCTATTGCTGCTTTGACAACGCAGATTGCAACGTTGGTGGCTGCTAAACAAGGTCAAAACTAGGGATGTCAACGGGTCGGGTACGGGCCGGGTTTGCCTAAACCCGAACCCGCCCTGCAAGAACACTATCATCTACCGAACCCGGCCTGGAACACAGTAAACCCGTGACCGGCCCGGCCCGACCCGGCTCAAAACACATATCGCTAAAAAAAAAAAACTCAAATCGTTGAATCTCAGTTCATCAGAATATTAATTTATAAGAGAAAAAATAAAAGAAAAGGAAACAAATGTTTTAAATAGAAATCACGTGATTTAAGCAAACATTATTCAAAAATTGGGGCTTAGAGGCTGTAGAAGAAGAGGAATTCCATATCATAAACAAAAATTTAATAATAGTTGTTGGAGAAGATGACCACCGGAGAAGAAGACCACCGGAGAAGAAGACCGACGAAGAAGAAGAGTGACAGAGAAGAAGAAGACCGACGGAGAAGAAGAAGAAGATCGCGGAGGGTGTTGGACAAACAATGACTTTGGATAATGTTTGAGATGTGTGTGTGTGTGTCTGTGAGAGAAAGTGAGAGAGAGAAGAGAAGAGGAGGCGGGTTTCAAATGAGGGGGAGAAAACCCTAAAATCTGTTTATATATCATTGGTAGAAAATGCAAGTAATAAATAATATAAGGGCTAAATAATAAAAAGTGAAGGACTAAATGGCAAAAGATTCAGGGACTATATAGCAAATGGTTAAGGACACTTTAGCAGTTATCAAATACAGTAAAATTTCCAGCGTATGACACCATTCGGGTCGGGCCGGGCCGGGTCTTGCGGGTTTTAATGAAATACCGAACCCGGACCCGACGGGTTTAGATATTTCCTACCAAACCCGACCCGCATCGGACCGGAACACTTCGGGTACGGATCAGGTCCGGGTAAATTGCCATCCCTAGTCAAAACGCTAATGCTAATCAGACCCGTGGTGGTAAGAGAGACAGGATGATTGAACCGGTTCGACGCCCTCGAAGGGCAGAAAATCGAGCAGGTCCTCACGGGGAAAGTCTCCACCGCGTCGAGCCGATTAAATGGAAAGATTCAGTTTCAAACGGAGAAGATTTAGTTGCAGTCAAATCCGCAAATCGGGATCTACAAGTAATGGTTGAAGGTTTCAAAGAAGTAGAGGTTAGTAATAATTTCTTTTCTGAAGGTGGAGATATTGCTCCAAAAGAAACAAAATTAGAGCCAATTAATGTTATTCAGGCTTCGGAGGAGACAAATATTATTTTTGAGGTACAAGAGAATTTTGTTGTTGAAGTAATGAAGGAGGTGTTTGAGGATTGGTGCTTGGAAAATTTGTTCGCTGAGGATGTGATAGCAAAAGGCAGCAGTCCAGACCCTCAGCACGGCCGAGCGTTAGAAGGCACAGGCCGTACAAAACAAAAATTCGCCAGAACCTACTTCTTAGTTCGGCCGAATTCGAGGCTTTAATTTTCCCGACTACGCACGGCCGAGGCATGAAGAGTGTTAGCCCGAGCATCGCTAAGGTTCGCCCGAATGAAGTCCATAACTCGGCCGCACACCTGAACGTGAATGATTATCTACGATCGATCCCGAAGATGTTGACTTATTCAAAGTATCTTTTTAAGTGGGGCGGAAATTTTCAAACCTCGGAGATGAACTCAGGGACGAGTTCTTTTGAAGAGGAGGTGTATAATGTAGCACGAATGTTTGACAACGTCAAACATATTAATTATATTTGTATTTTAATTAGTATTTTAGGATTTAGTTTACATTAGTTTCTATTTTATTTAGTTTTTTCGTCATTATTTTTAATAGGTCATTTAAAGAGGGTTTTAGAGTAGGATTATGAGTGATTTTGCTATTTTTGAGTCCTAATATGTTACCATATAGGTTAGGGTTATTCCTAGAATGTTTAGGAGTCCTTTTCAAGTTTTATGGGCACTATAACATAGGCCTAAAAGTGTATTCCGAAAATTAGACTTTATTCAATAAAATTTTGATTGCTTTGCAATTGTTAAGAGTTTTCTCTTATTCTCTGGTGGATTCCAGGGTTATTGTGTTTGAGGGTTCATCGCTTGTGAACTCTTGTGATTAGTGCGCTATTCACGAATAGTATTGCTTCCGTGCTTCGTCAAATTCTTAGACTACATGTGTTGCTTTTGCGAATGACCACCCTCTAATGGTATCTACACAAGAATGAATCATAAATTTTCTTGACCCTATACGGATGCATAGGGTCCGCACTCCGTATAGGCCGCCCTCATGCATGCACCTAAGGCGGACACATAGGCTTTTGAAAAAGGGATCCTCTTTGATTGGCATACAGAGGCCATAGGTGGTCGCATAAGACCTTCTATGCGGGTGCCCTATGCGGCCGCATGGCTCAGCTTCTAAGCTTGTTATGTTCAAGATCCATTCTTTGTGTGAGACCCAATAGGTTGATATTACGTTAGCAGTAAGTCGGATCCAATCAGAGGCTTACAAATCATAATTGGTCTCCAGCAAGACATTGTAAAAGTAATGTAAATGTTGTGAGTATGAAAAGTTAGGTAAATGAGAAAAGGTGGGGTAGGGAATAGTAAGTTGGTTGGTGTTGTCAGTATAAAAGTAAAGTAGAATAGAGAATGAGTGGAAGAATAGTAAAGATTCTGTCATTTTAAGAAATGGACACTTACTATGGGATACACTAAAAAGGAATTGTGGACACTTACTCTGGGACGGAGGGAGTAAGTGTTAGTGGTAGTGTTAAAGAGTGTTTGCCCTTCAAATTGACATTTATAAACTGAAAGCTTTTATTAAGTGTCAGCTATAGTGTTAAGAGTGTTGGTGCGTGTGTTAAAGATTGTCAATAATAATATTAAAAAATATCAGTGGTGCGTTAATTGTCTCAGCGTGTTCAATAAGTTTCAGTTATTTACAAAAGTGTCAGTTATTTACAAAAATGTCGCCACCAAATAAAAACATGTGTCATTTATTTATAAAAAGCCACATCGCATGTAAAAAACATGTTTTTCCTAATCTTTTAAATGAAACACGTTTTTATTAGATAAAAAAAAGTTAATAGTTTTCAAGTAACATTGTTTTTGAATTTATATTTTTTTAAGAAAAAAGATGGAGTTCAAACACGGCCTAATATGTCGTGGGCTACGACTCGTTGGTTGCATTATTCTATCTTAAATCACTATATATTAAGGATAATGATATGTATAGTGAAAACTCAAAGGGAAAACTCATAGTGAAACACTGTAATCCGTTGGATTGTAATAAATATTTGTGAGCCCCACTAATAAAAACTCATCAAACGGTTTAAAATGTTTCACTATGAGTTTTCCCTTTAAGTTTTATATTAAAAGGGTTGATATTCACAACCCTTTAAAGCTTATTTTGTGAGCGAAAATGGTGCAATACAATTAGTAAGATTTCGCAAATACTCACATTTTGTATTGGTGAGCCAATTTTTTTCACCACTAAATTTTTGTCATTAAGAAGGTAAGAACGTTTAAAAACCGGTAGTTATTTTAAGTTTTTAAAATTAAATTCTAAAATTATCATTAAAAGTAGTCGAGATTACAAAAAATTAATTTTTTTTCTCTTCAATTGTATTCCAAAAGTTATACTACCTCTGTCCCTAAATGAGTGTCCAAATTTCATTTTAAGGGACACTGAAAATCTCAATTTTTTAAACAATTTGGTAACAACGATTCATATATAATCTTGTAATCTCCTTTCCAAACCTTTAGTTTTGCACGTATAAAGAAACCAGTGAAAAAAATTTCGAAAAAAAATGTTTAGGGAGAAAGTTATGTTAAAAAAAGACACTCATTTAGGGACAAAGATTTCTTGAAAATGGACACTCATTTAAGGACAGAGAGAGTATATCTTTGTAAATGCAGACTCATAAAAAAATGTCATTATTAATATCTAAAATTTTAAATATACAAGTAATAACTGAACACACATCATAGATACGAAAACAAAACAATAACAATATCCCCATCCAGAAAATCAAGACCCCCCTTAAACCCTACAACAAGGACCTCAGAGGAAGAATTCTAGAAACCTCTTTTAAAAATCTACCTAGGAGACCGCACGTCAACATCACTGCCGTACGACTTTTTTATAAGTTTACCACGACATTGAATGTTTTATCACATTAGATTGCTCATATTTGAATCTTGAAGCATCGGAAAAACTCTGCATTATTGTTTGCAAATATACTCCCTCTCTATCTATAAGGTTTTAGCTAGATTTTTGTGGATCATTTATGCCTTGAGGAAATTGTACTACTCATGGTAGAATGGGCTGAATTGAATATATAGTGAAGTTCTTTCTCTCTCTCTCTCTCTCTTCTGCATATATATAGTTTATACAAAACCTCACGTTAATAGAATTTTACTTAGGGCAATGTTAGGGGCATAAAATAAGCTCAACAAATCTTGCTCACAAAATGAAGTGACGATATTTTATTGGCTGCATCGATAATGGACCCGCCACACTCTACTTAAAAACACCAATAAAATCATTACACCTAGGATTTTGTGACCAAGATTTTGTGCCACTAGTATTATTCTTTGACTTAACGCCTTGAGGAGGGGGGATTTCGAAGAAAAGAGACGATTGTCGATATGCAAAATAAAATAAAAACCCAATCATAAAAAGTTTAACAAAGGGGGCAACAAAAACATTTAAGCGAGTGTGCATTTTACCCTATTCCAATGGTGCCTATTTTTTTCCCGAGCAATGCTAGGGGCACAAAATAAGCTCACAAAATCTTGCTCACAAAATGAGGTGGCAATATTTTATTGGTTGCATCGATAATGAACCCGCCACACTCTACTTAAAAACACCAATAAAATCATGACACATAGGCTTTTGTGAGCAAGATTTTGTGACTTTTTTGTGCCCCAAGTATTATTCTTTTTTTCCCTACAAAATTCAAGTCAATTTTCATAGTATGATATCATTATATCTTGAGTAAACTGCTTTTCTGCCCCTCGTACTATGGCCCCAACATCAATTTGACACTTGTACTACTGAAACACTAAATGTATGATGCGTACTATTGTTTTAGATACAAAATTAACTAATATTTCTAACGTCAGTTAAATTTTTAACGGACCAGTCCTATTAGGCGATTGTTGACCAGGTCAATGCTTATGTGGCGGCTGACTGGACAAAACACTCACCTATATCCGGCACACTCCAAGCACGTGATCTTCCTCTAGACGAGAACAATCGCAGGTATCCTCCTTTGTTTCTTCCTCCATTTGTCTTCAAATTGAACAAATTGAACAGACCTAGGCTACCTAGTACATTCACAATTCACGAGATTTTTACTGCAATATCATCTCCAACATGATTGATGAGACCGAGCTCTGTAGACCGGATTGAACCCGATCTAACCGGCATAACCGAGCCCGTCCTAACCGGACCTCAATCCTGAAGATCGAACCGGATAAGCCCGCAGGTGAACGAGCTCGAGAGATCCGAGATCCCCGATGACTATGACCGAGATGGCTCTGCCTCCCGCTATCCTAAGGGTCCCGTGTTGATCACTCAACCTCATGTCCGGAGCCCGCAGTGCCCAGCTGTCACAAACGTACAACGGACGTCAACTATTCGTACCCGACATACCATAACGGTTGGTGTTAGAACCATGATTCCCTGACAACACGCCACGTTCTCAGCGACTCTCCTGAACAGTTCAGTGAGGACCTGCCACGTGTCTAGCAAGTATCAGGGTAGTTGGTACCTTGAACCTACCTCTCTCTTCTATCCATATAAATACTCCTTTCTGCCCCCATGGGCCAGGTACGTGCTCTACCCTAATCACACACACTAGGTCTTCGTTGATCTATCTTCTTAGGTTTTCCTCAGAGAACTTACTCTCACACCCGAGGGCCTAAGCCGGATTCAAACCCGGCCTTGGTCTTAACAGTGTTCTTGTTTGTGCTGTGATCAGGAACAGGAGACAATCAAACTGGAGTTCTATCTCCGTGACCCCAGATTCTTAGGGCGTCATCAATGATCAATTTAGACCCAGATGAAATTCAGAGCAGCAGCTCCAATTCATCACTCGCTAACTCGACCAACACCTCACCTACCTTAATGCCACCAGACACCACCAAGAAAGTCAAATGGAACAAAGACACCTGCACCAAACACCCCATTTACCGGGGCGTTTGTATGCGCAATTGGGGTAAGTGGGTGTTAGAAATTCGCGAGCCACGCAAGAAATCACACATATGGCTCGTTACTTTTCCTACGCTGGAAATGGCAGCTCGGGCACATGACGTGGCAGCTTTGAGCATTAAAGGTAACTCGGCAATTCTCAATTTCCCTAAACTTACTGGGTCATTGCCTCGTACGGTGTCGCAGTCCCCACGTGACGTAAAGGCTGCCGCGGCAGCCATGGACAAATTTGACCTTCCTTCTCCGACGTCATCCTTGTCGAACAATACTTCGTCGTCTTCTCCTTTATCGTCGTTGATTTCAGCGATTGACTTGTCAGCTACCGGGTCAGACTCGGAGGAGTTGAGCGAAATTGTCGAGTTGCCGAGTTTGGGGAATGGGTTTGGCTCGGTAGGGTTAAAGAAGAAGATCACGTGCCTGGAGTGTGCCGGATATAGACGAGTGTTTTGTCCAGTCAGCTGCCACATAAGCATTGACCGGGTCAACAATCGCCTAATAGGACTAATCCGTTAAAAAATTAACTGGCGTTAGAAATCTTGGTTAGTTTTGTTTCTAAAACAATAGTACGCATCATACATTTAGTGTTTCAGCAGTACAAGTGTCAAATTGATGTTGAGACCAGTACGAGGGGCAGAAAAGCAGTTTACTCATTATATTTTGTATTCTGTTTTTTTTTTTAGTTTTTTTTAAGTGCACATTGTGAAGAAAATGGTGGAAGTGTTAAAAAGTTTACAATCGTTTTGGTTGAGACTTAGCATTGCGATTTTGGGTAAAAAGATCAGGGCCCAATCCAAGAGAGTTAAGTACCTTTTTCGTCCCTCAACTTTTAATTTTTTTTACTTTTTCAACCCCAGACAAATTTTTTTTACTTAATAATCCTTAAACTCACCATTTTTATCATTAAAAGGTCCTTCCGTCTAACAGGCCGTTAAATGTTGCTGACGGGGTGTTTATTTGCTGATGTGGATATTTGAGGAGGTAAAATTGCATAATATAAAACTAAGGGGTCTAAATAAAAAATCCCTCACCCTCCTTGAAATTTCTCCCCGATCCCACCTCCAGAACACACACACACACACACACTTCTCTCTCAGCAACCCAGGTTCCCTCCGCCGTCGTCTACTCCTCTTCCCCGGCGCCGAGGCCGGCGCCGGTGCCGTGAGCCCACGACCACCCACAACCCCTTCATCTCCCTTCTCACACCCACCCCTCTCTCCTCACAGCCACAAATCAAAATCTCGAACACCACCTTCATCGCCGACACCCCTTACTCTTCTCCTCTCGTTGATTTAGCCTCCGCCAAACACCCACCCCTCTCGTCAAACACCAACACCATCCCCCATTCCAATTGTCTCCTCCGCCACTGCACACCGCCCCTTCTGCTCGTTCTTCGTCAACATCCAGCAAGCACTAAACTCACCATTGTCCTCCTCTTCCCCATCCCCAGACGTGTATGAATCTACAAATTCGTTTTATGAATGTTGGTCCTTCAGATCTGTTCGTCAATTGATAGAGTTTCAAATTCTTGATTTTTTGTTTCATTTCTATTTGTGCCCAGATCTTTGTGTGTTTGATTTGTGCCAACCAGAGATCATCGCCACCGTCGATTCAAGCTTCTCCGTCCGCCCAGCAACATTACTCCGGCTCCGGTCATCTTCTGCGATCATCGCCACAGTCGATCTGTTACAGATCTGGGTTTGATTTCTTTTTGTTTTTGGTTTTATGAAACAAACAAAGTTTCTGACAATGTCATTTAAGATTTTTTTGGTCATTGATTGGTGTTAATGGTGATGTTGGATGGGCGATTTTGGTGGCGTTAGTGGTGATTGGGTGGCTGTCATTTTGGTGGTGGCCGGTGGGTTACTGCTGGGGGAGGTGTTGGTTGACGGAGGGAGATAGTGAAGATGGGAAGATGAATTGTTTTTGTATGATTTACACTTTCACCCCTTCATCTAACTGAAACATCCAAATCAGCATTTCATTGTCTTAGTCAGCGCCACATACGCAAAATGATGATGTCATGATGCCACTTCAACCTTAGTTAACGGCAAGAGGGACGGTAGACTGACGGAAGGATGCTTAAGGGAAAAAAAACGTAGTTTGAGGATTCTTAAGTAAAAAAAATGGTTTGGTGACCTAAAAGTAAAAAATTGATAAGTTGAGGGACGAAAAACGTACTTAACTCCAACCCAAGAAGAGGCAAAGCAAAATTAGCAGTCCAGATAAAAAAGCTAGGGCTCCGTTGTAACTTCCGATGGACGACATGGCGGCATACTACCCTCCTCCGGCCGGCTACCATCCTCCTCCTGCTCATCCTCAGTACGCATACTACCCACCTCCTCCACCGGGGACGGCTCAACCACCTCCTCCCGCCGTTACTCACCACCTCCCTCAACCATACCAGCCGTTCCCTTCCTACGCAGCCCCAACATATGCCCCACCTGCTGCTTCTTATGAAGAGGTACGAACTCTATTCATTGCCGGACTTCCCGAAGACGTCAAGCCTAGGGAAATCTACAACCTATTTCGCGAGTTCCCTGGTTACGAATCTTCTCACCTTCGTAACCCTACTGAGAAAAATCAGGTACATTGTTTCCCCCTGATTCTCTATTGGCTCTCATTTGTTGCCCTTATTTGATCGAGTTTCTGGTATGATTTTATCTGCGTCTTCGAACTATTAAAGCTTGCTGTTTTGTTTGGTTGTGTATGCTTGTTCAATGTAGTTCTAGTACGTAGTTTATAGCTGAAGCAAGTTAGCATTTGTTCAATAATTGGTGACTACTTAGTGTGAGTTAGAAGTAAGCCGTTCTATATGAGCTAGTGCAGGAGGTGTGGGGCGGGTGAGGGATGAATATTCTCAAGCAAATGTGTAGTTAAAATCTATCTACTTTAGTAGTAATATTGCATTGTTATGATTCACATGAATGCGTCTGTTAGGACAGTGGATTAATGTTGAATGTCGCTGGAATAAATCATAGTTGACCATTGTCCATGTTAAATTAACTCGTGCAACATTGGTACCTTGTCAATGATAATACAAAATCAAGTTTGCCAATGAGAGAAGAATGGTGGGTATTTCTGTGTTTTTTTTATTGAATTAACAGGTCCAAATGAATGAATTGAATTATAAGGATGAAAATTACATTGCTGATTGCTATATACTAATGCTATCTTGCACTGTTCTAACTTAGCATTGCTAACATGCACACTAATACATCTGTAAAACTGTACATAACAAACTAGCCACCATCCTAATTGACTCACCTACTTGGTAAGTTAACACTTGTCCTCCTCCTTTTGTTCTTGTGTTGTAAAAGCCCGAAAATTCAGGAACTTTAATTTCCATAAATGTCTAAATATTACTCCCTCCGTCCCAATTTAAGATTCTTACTTTCCTTTTTGGTATGTCCCAGTTTAAGGTTCTTAGTTGCTTTATTCCTTAAATAGCAAAGGATGAATAGTGTTTTGGACATTCTTATCCTCATAAAGTTCATATATTACTAAAAACCCATCACTCACTCATCTACTTTTCACTCACTTGCTTTATGAATGGACAATTATACCCTCCACCCACTACTATTCTTGACTCATCTTTGCCTTGATTCCTTAATAAGCGTGCAAAGTCAAAATAAGAACCTTACACCGGGACGGAGGGAGTACAACTTATGATCTCTAAATTACTATACAAAGCCTCACTATAAATCCAAATGCTCTAAAAACTGCTCCCGCCCAATCCGTTAATCTCAAACCTCGATTAACGGTTAACTACAAAACTAGAAAACTAGAACTGGAGGGGGGGGGGGTGAGGTTGGTGGCCCAGTAAAAAAGGGATACGCAATATCACAGAGTCCAATGGAACACATATACCAAATAACACTGCCCATGAAATTATAAATATGGACATGCCAATATGACCCATTTCATAAATAACCATCGATCATACTTTATAGTCCGATGCACTAATTATGTTTGGGTCCAGTGGCTTAACAATAATACAAATCAATTGTTGGCGCACACACACGGAGCTGACCGAACACAAACACATTAACAAAGTTTACTGCGGCCGTCACATGATTAGCCACACCGAAACTATTCCATATAACAAATATCATACTTGAAAACAAGTAACACATATAGCATGCTTTTAGAAGTAAAGGAATCTTCAGTTAGTTCTTTCCTTTTTGGTCCAATATCTGGGATTAGTTTCTTCCTTTTGCAATATCCTTTGCTTCTCTCTTAGTGAATTCCCCGCATTATGAAAGTAGGAGAAGATGCTCTTATTTCTCGTGGTCCATATGGTAGGCTAAGCAATGAAACAGAGCATCCAAACTGTATTTCAGAAAATATTGCACCTTCTTAGCTCTTAGTAGAGTGGTGAAAATAACAATTGTCAACTTTGATCGTTGAAAAATCAAGTCCAGTAGTAGTAGGATTGACCCTACGTGGAAGGGAAGCACTAATTTGAGACAAAGTTGGACTAGACAGAGATGGAATTTGAAGTGATACCCATTTTCTTACCGTAGCTTGCGGCTCTACATTTCCGTTCGATTCTTTTAGGAGTATCATTTCCTCTTTAATCATCAAATTAATCTGTATATCTTGGGAATTAAATAGAAAAGTTAAAAGGTAACCATTGCATTCACCAGCATATATTAGTTGTGTTTCCATTTGAGCTAAGTCAGTAAGTACTTTACCAGAAAGTCCAAGTTTCTAGTTTGTCGAAGGGTAGAAGCATGCGTTTCTTGCCCACCCTTTTTCTGTTGGTCCCCTTATGCGTCAGACGTACTCTTAACTTATCAAACTGTATAATGGGAGCCTTCACATTATCTGTGTTTCTTTGACAATATGTGATTTGAAGCTTATGTGCTCAATTCTATATTTTTGTTAGTGCGATTTGCTATTTGCATAAGATAACAAAAGATTTAACCTCACTTATCTTGGTTCTAGTAAATAGTAACTACACGCAAGATGCTATAATGGTACTCGCCAATTAAGTTGCTGGATATATTTTTACTTCTGTTATAAAACTGAGTGTCCATTTCGACGTTTCAAGGAAATTAAGAAAGTTGGCTTTTAGACCATCGCAGTAACATATGTACATAATTACGCTTGGTATCTTTTAAAATATTATTATAATTTATAAGTGAACATTGAAGCATAGTAGTTGTCAATGGGGAATCTAGAACTTCAATAGAAAATGGATCCTCATTTTGAGACATTCTTTTCCAAAAATAGAAACTCGATTTGGGACAGAGGGATTTAGTTTTGTGTGTTCCTTCATTTCTTGTAATATTTATGGAATTCCTTTTGAACAAATTAGAAGTTAAGGGTAGGTACGAATGCCAACACCTTACTTTAGATGTAATATGTATTTATCTCTTTGGTGTTAGCTCTTCTGCTGTCTTGCTTATAATTCCATTTATTGAATGGTTTCCTGGCTCTAATTACTCTCTTTGTGTTTCCAGCCATTTGGGTTTGCTGTCTTCCTGGATCAACAGTCGGCAATTGCAGCACTGCATACTCTCAATGTGAGGACATTGAATGTTTATCATTTGACTATTTCAAATTAGAACGTAACTTATAACCCTGAGTAGTGCAAACTTCTTAAAGAAAACATAATTATGCTAAAAGAGCCCTGTCATCAAAGTGAGAAGAACTTTTTTTTTTTCATGAAAACCTGTGACTGTCTGATTAATTATCAGTACTCCATTGTTGAATACACAAAACTCTAAAATTGGTTTCCGTGCAAATGTGAAGTTTTTAACTATCTCAGTTTGCAGTTACTTTTAAGCTACCTTTAGTTTGTATTCTTCTTGAGTCTTGCAACATAAGCTCTTCCCAATTTTAATCAAATTCAAACTTGTAGTTTTCTTGTTCTGGTAAATGTTTATATCATTTACAATTTAATGGGGTACGTGATGGGATACTTTATTATCAACTGAGGCGCGAAATATTCCAAAGTGAAGTAAAGTGTAGGCTTATCAAACAGCCCTCAAGAAGTGAAGATCTCTCTCTCAGTTTTTGTCCATCTTTTCTTTCAATCGGCTCTTATGTTTTTGTTTTGGGTTTACAGGGGATGATTTTTGACCTGGAGAAAGGCTCCACTTTACATATTGATTTGGCCAAATCTAATTCCAGATCTAAGCGTTCAAGAGGTAAACTGCTAGGATGCTTGTCGATTGCATTCTGTTTACTGCCTTTGAGTTTGTTGAACAGTTAGTTTTAACTTTATAATTGTGATATTCAGATGATGACCGACATGGATCAGAGAAGAGGATTAAAGGAACTTCTGCATTTTCAAGAGGCATTTCTGATCCTGGTAAGTTACTGTTTGTAGATGATTCAGCAATATGAACACGTGAACTACGTTAAGGGTCTCTCTTTCCCTCCCTCCCGCCTTTTTCTCTCACATACAAAGACAAGTAATATATTCATTATTGAAAGTGATAATCATGTAACATGCTGCTTCTTTGATATCTTACATGGTGTTAGGTAGTCACATGGAGAACACATTATTCTAATAGCTCACTTTGCACATGTTTTGCACGCTTGGGCACTAGCAGGTGTTGGCAGCGTTCACTTGCCTGGAATTGGTAATTCTGCTTACAACATGATTGGTTATCCATCTACACAAAGGTCATCTGCACTACTTAAGCACATTTTTATTACTTAGAACTTGGAATAGATTAGCTTGCACGTATTACTACCTGATTGTTTCTGGCTGAAAGGTCAAGGGCTATCAAATGACTGCAGTTACATGCCCTGACCCATGAAGTTGGGATATGTTATCGCCTTTGAGATTCCAACACTTCTGATGTTATCATTCTCTTTTTTCATGATTCAGTCATGTTCCTCATGGATACGTCGACAGTAATCCGACAATGACGGCAAATTCGGTATGACCTACTGCCAACTGCCAAGTGTACTTATGTTTATTCAGTTCTTTCTTGATCCTTTATGATTTCTTTTTGCTTTTTAGAGAATGTTTATCTCGGTAAGTTCCTCAGGAATTGTTATATACCTGTCTTCTTTAGACAGTTGTTAGTTGCATCCCTCAACATTACTTTACTACTTTACTACTTTACTTTTACATGTAGAGTACTTCATTAAGTTTAAAGTCAGTGGAAACTTTCTTCAATCATTGTATTACGTAAACTAGATAGCTCATCATCCTTGTTTTCTCGTGACATGTTAATACATTTGAAGTTTTCATGGCGACCAAAAAAACCCAAGTCAGACCTACGGGGCTTTAGCCTCGTGGTCCAGTTTAGGCCTGTGATACAGCCCTCAGGTCACGTGTTACATTCATGTATAGTGATGTTCTCCTGGCTTTAATCAGTTCCATTGGCAGAATCTCAAGGGGTTTTATTCCCTTATGTGGGTTCAGTGTGGTCTTTCTGTAGAAGACAAGAAAAACTATGCCGGTCTTGCTGTATAAGACAAAAAGGGAAACTATACTATATTGTTGCCACTGGATGGTCGGCCATTTTAGCAAAACCGAGAAAGCTGGAAAGGGTAGGTAGGGGCATGGGGAATGACAAAAATAACGATTTCTCAACTAAACAAAATGTTCCCCAGTTACCAGGAATAGAAAGAAATTAAAAAGATTGTTGTAGAAATTAGGGGAAATGTTCTTTGACGTAAACTGCCTTTACTAAGTTTGGATTGCTCTTGAACACTTAGCAGAGATACATTTAAATTGAGTGGTTGAACAATTGTTTTCTTGCAACTAAACTACACGTTCCACCCTTCATCACATATCTAGGGAGACTTTCATGGATTGAGCTTTTTCCGTTCCTTATTTATGCATTACAAGATGCTTATAGTTGGGGTTTCCTTGCCGTTTGTGTGTGATGTCTCTGACCGACCTAAATTGATAATAGAATCATATGCAGAGAACTTCATCAGCTCCTCCATGTCCAACATTATTTGTGGCTAATCTGGGTCCCGCCTGTACAGAGCAAGAGCTAAATCAAGTTTTTTCAAGGTTTGCAACGATTTAATGTTATTATTCTCCTAATAAATGAATTTGTGCTGTAAGCTGTTTATTATTTGATTTTATCTTTTCAGATGCCGTGGGTTTCTGAAACTAAAGATCCAGAGTACATATGGATCTCCAGTTGCATTTGTTGACTTTCAGGTGTGTCCCTAGTCTCAAACGGTTATGAACTTGTTGCTGAACACATGTACTCCCTCCGTCTTTTTAATAATTCACATGTTGCAATTTTGGGTGTCCACTTTGAAGCTTCACACCCAGAAAATGGAAACATTATGCTAGTATTATTCTTTATTCAATGGGGCCCTCTTGTCATACTGACAAACAACTATCCCACTTTTCATACTCAACACCTACTCTACCGATATTAAACTTTTCCTTAAATCCGCGCACACCAAAGAATGCCTAGTTTGTAGTTGGTAATATAGGAATATCAGAATTAAGAGATCGAGAATGGTTATTGCAGTGAGCAACAAGGAAACAAACAACTACTTATACATGTAAAATTAAATAATTCCGTGAACAAAGAGGTTATTAGTGTAGTTGTCTGGATCCATTTTCCTTTTTAACTTGAGAAACCACAAAAATGGGATCAAATCCCTGTCCCATGTGGAGCTGCAGGGTCCGTTCTTATCATTCGTTAGCCAGTATGTTTATGGATAGGCGAGCAATTATTAGACTCGTACAACTCCCCCACCCGCCTCCCCCCACCCCCATTTTTTTTTTACTCATATTAAAATTACTTTTTAACAACTCCCCCACCCCCGCTCCCTACCCCCACCACCCACCCAAATAAATAAATAAATAATAAAATAATAAATAAATAAATATATTTTTTTTCACTCATATTAAAATTATTTTTCAACACTTCGCCCCACCCGCACCCCTCCCCTACCCCTCCCCGCCCACTCCCCCCACGCCCGCTACCCCCACCCCGTCAAAACTTTTTTTTCTCATATTAAAATTATTTTTTAACAACTTGCCTGCCCCACCTACCTCAACCCACCCACCCACCACACCTACTCCACCCCACTTTTACCCTACCCCATCCCCACCCCCACCACACGTTGACCTTACCCCCTCCCCCCGTCATTTTTTTTCTCAATATTTTTTTCTCTCATGAAAATATTTTCAGGAAACATCTTCCTTACATTTACCAAACAACCGAAAACATGTTTATTCATTTTTTTAATGTCGTATGCCCTTTATTTATTTGTTATGTAACATATGCAGGATACTGCCAGTTCAAGTGAAGCCCTAATCCAACTACAAGGCACAGTACTCTACTCATCAACGTCGGGAGAGGGCATGCGGCTTGAGTATCCTTTACACACACACACACACACGCACACATTTTCTCTCAATCATGTTTTCCTTCTCCTTCTCATTCTTTGTGTGAATGTCAGTTATTATTACTCCTGCCAATGTCACTTTTCTTTTTAGTCAGTCCCAAATAAATGTTGCGTTTCTAATTAAGGAAACAATCTTAGTGCAATCTTAAAACAGATTCCTTAAATCATTAACAAGTCAAATGCGACATTTATTTTGAGACGGAGTTTTGTGTGATGTATGTGTGTGTTGGAGGGGTCTGATTGTTAATGAATCTATCATTTGTTGATCTGGCGAGTTGAGATATTCTTTAACCAGAAAATTCAGGTATGCAAAGTCAAGAATGGGAATGCGAAGCAAGAAGTCAAGATAATGAAGAATGCATGCTCTATGAATATGAAATGTGAAGGAAGAATCAAAGTAATATCATTTGGATTGGATGCGTGTCACTCCTTTGACCAGGGATAATATTATGTATCAAGAGATAGGTTAATGATTTTCCCAGTAGTTTCCATTTCATTATTATTACGAGTATTATTTTTTTCTCATGTTTCTACTCCTTAAATCGCACAGGTGTTTCAATAACCATGGACCAATTTGTCAACTTATTACTCCATAAGTTTTGTGTGATGCTCGTATTGGTTCGTTGTTGATTTCTTTTGTTCAGAGGTGTCAGCTTATGACTTTAGTCTATTGAAAATCATGTAGAATTAACAATAACAATTTTTAAAATTCCGGAGCAGGATGATTAGATTGTCATTAATATTCCGTCGAAATTTACTTGTTTCAGTGTTTTGAGACACGGTTTATAGAAACTTGGGTGCCCGGTGTTGGATCTCAAGGGAAGCAGTACGTTATGGATTGGATTAAAGTAGCTATTATTATATTATCCCATCAAATATATTTAACATACTTTGATTGCGAATTATAAGATAATGTTATAAAATGCAAAGTATATCTTTACTATGATATACTGATGTATATATATACGTCATACAAAAGATATTGTTTGGCATTCAGAGAGATTAAATTGCATTGTTCATTCAGTCCCCCTTTGTATCCTTCACCTACTGTTTTTGACTTTCAACATTTCTTTAGCTTATTAATCTCTATTATATATACTCCCTCCGTCCCAGCACAAGTGAGACTTCTTTCCTTTTTGGGACGTCTCACTAAAAGTAAGACTGCCCAAAATGGAAATGTTTCAACCCCACTCATTCTCTCTCTTTATTTTCCACCACTCAATTTATTCAACCAACACAACTATTTATTCCACTCATTATCTTTCTTCATTTTCCATCACTCAATTTATCCAATTAACACTACTATTTACTCAAATCATCCTCTCTCTTCATTTTCTACCACACATTTGCTAGTTTTTCTTAATTAGTGTGCAAACTCCTCTAGTTCTACTTATGGTGGGACGGAGGGAGTGTATATATATATATATATATATATATATATGATGCTACCAAAAATGTACCGAATCAGCCTTTCGTCTAACGGTTCGGATAATCCCAACAAAGAGAACTCCTTAATCGGATCTACACACACGAAACAATAAACGTAAACTAGCCGGGCTTCACAAACAATAAACGTAAACTAGCCGGGCTTCACCGGCGAAGGCCCTCCGGCGTGAGAATAGAATATGTTTTGTATAAAATCAATTGACTAGAATAAGAGCCAAGAGAATTCGTTACCCGTTTGTTGTATTGAGGGCTTGTTTATAAAGGTGTTGGTGAATTAATCTTGACTTGTTAAGGAAGTCATGGAGTCCGTATTGTTGTAGAAGTTGTGTATAAGGAAAGTAGAATCCTGATGAGGATTGTAATCACTGTTGCCTTGTAGAGAAGGTCTCCTTGTTACGTAAGGATTCTCCTTATTTGAATAGAGGTTGAACTCTATTTATTGATTCTGCATTATAATAGGAATGTAACTCAATCCCCCTTATATTGGTACAAGTCGGCCCGTGGTCCACACCTCGGCATGTGTCTAGTCAGGATGCGTCTTGATCAATTTATGGCCTTAGGCCCGTACATGTCGAGGCCCAATACCTTGATCGGTTTATGTCGTTCAATATATATACACTCTTTCCATCCCAAAATAAACTTTTCATTTTCTCATTTTGCGTTTCACCGGAAATTCTCACTTACCCACAAAGAAAAAGATTCCTTCCACTTTCTCTCGCCTTCCCACTCACAATAACTATCCATTTACTAATTTTTACCTCACTTTCTCGCTCATTTCCACTCACACTACTTACTTTTAGAACATCTTTCTTTAATTTTCATTCTTAAATCTATATATATATATATATATATATATATATATATATATATATATTAAAGTTGGCCAAAAGAGCTATGGTATTGACATGTGGACAAACAATGGAGAAAGCTTGCATTTGGAGAAGCCACATTAACAACATACTAATAAATAAGTGACTTTTCATTTTCTTTTCATTAGCTAATACTATTAGCTAATAATAATAGTTACTAAAAAGGGTAACTATAATAGTTAACTATTATAGTAACTATTACTATTATTAGTAATAGTTAACTATAATAGTTAACCATTATAGTTTACTATTACTCTTATTAGTAATAGTTACTATTATAGTTAACTATATTAGTTAACTATTACTATTAATAGTATTAGTTAACAATATTAGTTACAATACAAGTTAAATATTACTATTAATATTATTAGTTAACTATAATAGTTATTATTATAGTTAACTATATAAGTTAAATATTACTATTAATAGTATTAGTTACTACTATATTAGTTAACTATTACTATTAATAGTATTAGTTAACTATAATAGTTACTATATAGCTAATTATTACTATTAATAGTATTAGTTAACCATAATAGTTACTTTATAAGTTTTTTTTTACTATTAATAGTATTGGTTAACTATAATAGGCTATATACATTAACTATTATTATTAGTAGTATTAGTTGATTATAATAGTTATTATATAAGTTAGATTATTAATTTTTAAAATTAATTAATCATAATAATTACTATATCAATTAACTATTACTATTAATAATATTATTTTATTATAATAATTATATTAATAATTATTATTATATAGACTAATCATTGCTATTAATATATATATTAACTATTACTATCAATGGTATTAATTAATTATAATAGTTATTATAATAATAGTAATCATATAGATTAATTTTATTATTAATAGTATTAATTAAAATGATGATTACTATATTAGTTAACTATAATTAAAAGACATAATATTGGTTTCCGTGCAGAGCACGGGTTACCCGCTAGTTTCATAGAAAGTTATATATCCTCTAGCTATAAAGAAGAAGAAGAAGACAAGGTGAGATCATCATCATCAATTTTCCGCAAATATAGGTGACTGACTTCTCACTACCAAGAAGAAAAGAAAAAGAATAAGAAAAAGAAAAAGAAATGAGCCTTATTAAGACTGAATACGTTCAGTTAACTTGCCAGAATCAATTTCCCATGTGCAAAAGATGCACCATTAAATGAGAGATTATGTTAAAAAAATAAAAATAAAAATAAAAATAAAAATAAAAATGAGAGATTGACTTTGTAATGTTGTCTCATTTTATTTTAAGATGAATGTTTAATTTCGCTTTTATCTTTTAATATTTATTTATTTGACGGAAGGAATAGTAGTTTTATAGTTTATTGCTTCACATTAATGCAACCATTATTGCTTAGTCGATTAATAATAAGCAGGGTTAATTTTAGATTAGTAATTTATTCATTTTTTTTTTTTTTTTTTGGTTCACTTTTTATCTGTTTGTGAAAGATGTTCTATTTGGCCATTTCTCCTATGATTTGATGCCGAATCAGGGGCGGATCTTGTGTTATAGATGGGGGTGCAAGTGCACCCGGTCAACTGCAAATTGTAGTTAATTTTTTCTTATTTCTTTTTCAATTTCATTTGTTAAGTGCACCCGCATATATAAAAACAAACCTGGTAACCCAAACAAAGATTTAAGTTTGTGGAGGTGGTAACAAGAACTCTTGTTCAGGCTCGCAGCCCAAGTTCAAATCTTGTTGCCAGCAAGGTTTCCTTTTATTCTCTTTCATTTTCTACAACTTTTTACTCTCTCTCATCTTCACAATTTACTTAATTAGGCAACTTTGGATTTCCTTTAATTATTTCAAATTTAATAGTTATAATTTGGCCTTCTTCTTTAATTAATTAATTATTAATACTAGTCATACATGTTTTGTAATTAGTTAAATCAACCATTCTTCATTATTAATTAATTAATACTAGTACATATATATTTTTATAATTATTTTCAATTAAGTTAAAAATAATTGTAATATTTCTATCAAATTCTTTGAAATGATCTCAAGTCAATATAATTATCAAGTCCAATCGTTCAAGTCCATCTTTTATTTTATTTTTAATAATTCTCTACAAATCTTTTTGTTACTCTACAGTTTAATTTAGTCTCCAACATATAATTTAAATATTTAGTGGTGTAATAATGTATTATAATCTAATAGCATTTCAAACAAATTTGGTTTGAAGTTTTGTAGTGTAAATTGTGCACCCGCTAATCCTAGATCCGCCCCTGTGCCGAATCTTTTAGTGGAAATGACTAAACATAGGGAAGAAAAACTAACAAACAGTACATGACTCCCAAGCTTGATATCTAGAGCACGTTTCGCATGTCCATGCCAAATTTCGTGGCATTTCGAGATCATCACTTTTTTTTACCCAAATACCCTGCATCATGATTGGAGTGTATCTTATTCAAATATCATAAATCATTAAAAAAATTAAGAGCGATAAATAAAATACTTCTTTATTTTTGACATGTTTTGTTATTTGCTTTTTCAGCATAAATCAAGTTGTAAAGCAATAGGGACAACAATTATTATTTATACGTCATTATAAATAGGGGAAATGACAATTTAGGGTCTAAAGTTTGGGGGGGTGTGCCAATAGGGGTCTGATATATCGATTTTGTCAATTTAGGGTCCAAAGTTGCAAAAGTTGTGCAGGTTAGGGTTTTTTAACGATTTTGTTAACAGAATCCAGTTAAGTCACAAGTGTTTTTACATGGACTTAACTGGAGTTTGTTTTTATTATTTGCATGAGCATATTGTCATTTCAGATGTAGAAAATTAATAAAAAAATGAAATATTAAAATTTACTTTCTTATATTAAATTAACTAATAATTAAGACTTCATTTACCGAATTTTTTTTTTCAAGAAATACAATAAAAATATTTTTTCATTAGAACCACTATAAAATAAAAAGTATAATTTTTAAAAAGGAAAAAGTGTAAAAAAACTATATTCCAAAAAAAAACCACTTTATTTTTTTTAGAAAGAAGAAAGTGGATTTGGACAATTTTTTTTTCCTGTGGTGGTGGTTAGTATTGTTTCATTATTAATATTAGTATTCCAATTATTATTTTATTTTCCTTGTTTATAACTTCATTATTTGCAGTTTTAAAAAAAAACCACTTTAATTTTTTATTTGCTTATTATTTTATTTATTATTATTTTTGAATTAATTAAAATTATTCGAAAATTTAATAATAAAAGTGAAAAAAAATTTAGGGTCCATTGTATAAGGGGTGTGTGAAATGACAGCCCAGGCGAACATCCAAAACTAACTTCAGTTAAGTTTTTCTGTTACTTAACTGGATTTTCTTTGCAACTTAGTCCAAAAAACCCTTAATTGACTAACGTTGTTAACTTTGGACCCTAAATTGACAAAATTGATACATCAGACCCCTATTGGCACACACCCCCAAACTTTAGACCCTAAATTGTCATTTCCCCTTATAAATATTAATAATAATTGATTTTATATTTTCATTATAATAATTAAATTATTTCACAAAATTTATTCAAATTGGCAACTGAAAAATGAATGCTATATTTTTAGTAGAGGAAGTATGCAATCAGCCTCTCATGAAGTTTTTTTTTTTTTTTTTTTTTTTTAAGAAACCCCTCATACGAGGGGGGGGGGGGGGGAGATTACATCTTTTTATAGTGTTTTAATTATGAACAATGGCAAAATCGACCATCTTACCAAATTAAGAATTCTATAATAGTAAACTATCTACTCCATCTGTCCCGCTTTAAAGTTCTTACTTTCCTTTTTAGTTTGTTATAATTTAAGGTTCTTACTTTGCTTTATTACCTAAAATGGAAAGTGAGACCCACTTGTCATTCTCACAACAAAAACTCCCTACCCACTTTCTCTCTTCCCTTTTAGTTCATACTCACAACATTTAATTTTTCTTAATCTCCGTGCAAAGTCAAACTAAGAACTTTAAATCGGGACGGAAGGAGTACTTAGTACTGAGTAATTCTTTCGCATATGATTGAAAAATGTACTTGCAATGTTTTAGCGATATTCTTTTGCAGAAATGATGCGAAACAAATCAAAGAAATAAAATAATCTACTATTTCTACTCTGCCCTATAAAATGTTACACTTTTGGTCCTTTCTAAATGAATGTTGTGTTTTAGAAAAAAATAAAATAAATCATATAATTTTCATTGTATGAGCAAGATACAAATTAATAAAAATATTGTTTTTAAAAAGTTATACGACATTTATTTTGAGAGGGGAAGTATAATTTATGCAACATGCACTTATCTTGAATCATTCCAGAACAACATGTGGTAAAATTCCAATAATTGTCAGCTTTACATTTTTAAAATGAAAAAAAAATTGCTTTTGGGTCATAATTATTATACACACAGAAAGTGCAGGATATTATTAATTAGTGAAATGTATTAAAATATTTTTCATGTGAAATGCAATTAAAGTATTTTTCATGTCTTTAGTTTTTTTTTTTTTTTTTTTTGTTGAAAGAATATGTCTTTAGTCATCAAAAAATCAAGTGAAAACATTTATTAAATTCATATAGAGTGAAACAGATAGTTTGAAAAGAAGCAAGCTAAGACAAAGACGAATGACGAAACAGAAAGAGAGTTCACATTCGTTATTTGGAGAAAACGATCAAACATCAATTTTTATATTTTTTTTTAGAATAAATAAAAATCTACTCTGTACAAAAATGTTTTGCAACAAAAAATTCGGGGAAAATTATCATAAAGGAGTAGTATAAACTTGTTAGTTTGCAATTTGATTCTGAACTCTTACATCTTGGTTAATTAATTTGCAACTGATATCAATTAAGCAGGGAGGTGGTCTCTTGTGAGAACACCTAGATCCGTCTCATAGAAGAGACGGGTCGACCCATGACTCGTGTACAACATTCTCCGCGAAGCGTAGGATCCCAACCCATGCTCTACTCAAAATATGCGACTCATTGGCCCAATTTTTTTTCCCTAGATTTTTTTTCCCCATTTTTTTTTTCTTTCTGTTTTTATATTTTTTTGACTGTTTTTTTCGTTTGCCAAAAGTAATATGTAGTTCAGCTAAATGTAACAACTGTGTTACTTATAAAGTAACATTGTTTATAAGTAAACGTAACACCAGTTTTACAAAAAAATGAGCTCATTTTGCTAATCTTTCAACTGTAATACTAACTATAAATACGTGTAACACTAACAATAACTAAATGTAATTATCGTTATACTGAAATGTAATAGTGTTTTTCCAGAATATTTTTTATTTTTGAGTATTTTGATTTTATTTTTTAAAAGAAAATAACATTTGAAAAATAACAACTTATATACATGAGTGTAATTATTTGTATAAGTAAATGTAACACTTTAGTAGATGGAATTGTAACAGATTTCTATAGATAATGTAATACTTTTACATGTATCATGATAAATTGAACCCATTGTAACTTATTATTTTAAAAATATAGATAAACTATTACGTAAGGAATCACCCTTCTTCTAATAATCTTTTTCAGGTAACGACTTAAAGAGGTAGACGGATCGCTAGATGAAGCTGTCCGTGTCAGTTATATTAAGACTTTATGGTTTATTTTGTTTAGCTAGTGGTTGTACTGGCTTTGAAGACTTAGCATTTAATTCGCTTCCGCATTTATTGTTGAATTGATGGTTTGAGACTAGCCGTTGGGCTGTTTAAGTGGGATTTTGTAAGATAACTATTGGTATTTCCATGTTTTTATGGATTTGTCTACTTTATGAAAATCTGGGTCGTTACAAGCGTACCTTTGTATCAGAAAAAATAGATAAAAAAGTTAATTCAAGACGGAAGAAGTAATAAATGTCATATTTAAATTATCATTATCTTTTAGAACTTGTCATCATTTTTGGAAAATGTGCCTTGATTTTTTTACATTATTTATGTCATAATAAAATTATATCAAAACTATTTTATTAGTTAAAAATCATCCATTTTGGGTGAAAGAAAAGAAGAAGATAAAAGTAACAAATACAGTATACTATTGGACTTCATTCGAAAAGAAAACAAAAACAAATACTCCCTCCGGCTCACCTCACTTGAGACTTATTTCGATTTTAGTCTGTCCCACTTCACTTGAGACTCCTCAAAATGATAATCTTTTTATAGTTTTATACTCCCTCCGTCCCACCGAAAATTGCAAAACTTACCAAAATGGGCGTCCCATAGAAATTGCACATTCCATAAATGGAAAGTTTTTAATACTTTTTAATTAGTAGGTCCCACTTCTCATACTCACATCCACTAACCCACTAACTATTCTCTACCCCACTTTATCTCTCCCACTCAACTATCAACACTCACAACACATCACATTTTCACTTTTTCCCTTAATTCTTGTGCCATAATTTTTTTTTGAAGTTTCCGGCGGGACGGAGGGAGTATTCAATCTACCTCACCCACTCATACTCTTTCTTCATTTTCCACCTCACAATTCATTCAACCAACCTACTATTAATCCGACTCATTTTTTACCATATATTTTCTTTATTTTATACTTTTTCTTTGATTATGTGCCAAACTCTTAAGTCTCAAGTGAAGTGAGACGGACGGAGCATGTTGGACTTTCTTTTTAAAAAAATAAAAATATAGTGATGAAAACAAGGCTCGATAAAGTGTCTTTTTGACTTGGGAGGTGCGATTTATTGTCTTAACTGGGATGGAATGCATGCTAATATTTGTCTAATCTCGACTTTACGTTATTCTATTTTAAAGGTTGCATTTTATTTATTACCATGAATCTTGGATCCTGCGTATGATTAATTAGAGACTAGAGCAACCATCAAAAAAAGAAAAAAAAAAAAAAAAAAAAACCACTAGAGTAATCATGTCGGGCCGACCACTAAATCAAGTGCACTTTTTTAAATACTCATTCCGTCCCAGTACAAGTGAGAATTCTTTTCTTTTTGGGACGTCTCAATAAAAGTGAGACTGCCCAAAATAGAAATGTTTCAACCCCACTCATTCTCTCTCTTCATTTTCCACCACTCAATTTATTCAATCAACACTACTATTTATCCCACTCATTATCTCTCTTCATTTTCCACCATTCAATTTATCCAACTAACACTACTATTTACTCCACTCATTATATCTCTTCATTTTCTACCACACATTTACTAATTTTCTTAATTAGCGTGCAAACTCCTCTAGTCCTACTTGTGGTGGGACGGAGGGAGTATTGAATAATGGCTCGACTTAGGTAATATTTCATCCGTTTTATAACAATTACATTTAAATTATTAATATTGTTTTTTTTTTTGAAGTATTCTATTTTTTACATAGTTTGTTTCATGTTATATTAGCATTAAAACAATTGTTTATTTAAAATTTTTGTCCATTGTTTGAAAGGGAAAATTTAGAGCGATAATTATAATGGGACTGAGACTCCTGAGTTTTTAATGAAGAGAAAGGAAAGGAAGAGAAGGGAAGGGGAGGGGAGAGAAAGGGAAGGAAGGGAATTTAAAATCTTTTTATTGTGCTTCCGAGTTAGGAAGAAAAGAGAAGGAAATATTCAATTTTCCTTCCTTATGCTCTTGAGTTTGGGAGGAAATGAGAGGAAATCTAAAAAAATTAAGCTTGTTTTACTTCTTTCCTTTCTTTCCTCTCAATTCCTCTCATTTTTTGGATGATTTAAAAGGAGGGAAAATCTCTCAAATTTTCCTTTCTTTTCTCTCCAATTCTCTCTTTAAAAAACTAGGGAGCACTGATTAGAAAGAACTTTTTTTAGATTTTTCCTCACTTCCTTTCTTTTCTCTCTTTTTTAAGACTCGGGAGCATACCCGGGATCGATTATTTTTCCATCTAAGAAATGGAATTTTGAATGGTCTCAACATCAGGGCACAAATGGGTTATGTTGATCCATGATAAATATTCTCAAATCATAATGGATGTTGTCTTTCACATATATATATTGTTGCATTTGACTGACTTTTTGATGGTCAGTACGATTTTTTTCCTATATAAATACGAGTGAACTATAATCAAATAATATCAATTTAATTATCTTAATAAAATTAATAATAATATTCATAAATCATTAAGGATTTTTTTTAATTTTTATATTTTAACGAAATTCTTAATGACTTAGCTTAATAGGGTCAGCTATTCTATTGTAGGAGCTTGCAGAATGCATTTTCGTAGTGCCTAATAAAAGTGATATCATTATTGTTTTTTTTCGTGAGTTAATTAGTTCATTCGTCTCAAAAATAAATTATTAAAATTTTGAAAATTTGTTCATCAAAAGCAAGTTTAAATATTTCTTGAAAGCAAAATTATATTATTTTTTATAAATTCATGAGACACTTATGTATGTAGCATGTACTCCTCCGTCTATCCCACTCGAAATAATATTTTTGAGTTAGGTACGGAGATTAAGGATGAGTGTGAGTGAAGTAGGTGGTGTGGTGTGAGTATGAAAGGTGGGGTATGAGAAAAAGGAGGTAAAAAATAATGAGTGAACAATTATTGTGAGTGTCAATGTAAATCTAATTAAATAAAATATTTTTATTTTAAAGTTTTATTTTAAGTGAGACACTTAAAATGTTAATTTGTTTTAATTCAAGTGAGATTGTGGACTAACATGTTATTAAGCATGGGGCACAAAATCTTAGGTGTAATGATTTATTGGTGTTTTTAATTAAAGTGTGTCGGATCCACTATCGATGCAACCAATAAAATATCGCCATCTCATTGTGTGAGCAAGATTTTGTGAGTTTGTTTTGTGCCCCTAGCATTTTGCTCGAGTAAGTATACATGTAGGTTATATACTCCCTCCGTCCCATCTTAAACTTCAAAAAAAAAGTGGGCACAAAAATTAAGATGAAAATCTTTATATTATAAAATATTGATAGTGGGGTAGAGTGTTGTGAGTATAGAAGTGGGTAGGAGAGAGAAAGTGGGGTAGGGAATAGTTAGTCGATAGTTGTTGTGTGTATGACATGTAAGTCTTACTAAATAAAAAAGTATAAATAACTTTCATTTTTTGGATTTTAAAATTTAAAATATGACACTCAAAAGGGAAATTTTTAAAGTTTAAAATGAGACGGACGGAGTATAAGGAAGTAGGGTCCTTGAAAATTGTCATTTTGGTGGTCCAAAACAAAGGAATTACAGGAGAAAAACCCAATGATACTTGTATCTGTCTGCAATTTATTTAGTTGTGTTCATTGTTATACTCGTTATTATACTATTTAATTAGTATATATTTAGATTGGTCCAAACAGTTGAGACATTCATTTTCAACTCAAAATTAATAGTCTTCTTTAAGACATGTTTTTTTTAATGATTTGATATTTACTTGTTAACCAAATTTTACTTTATGTAATTACTTAAAATACTCCTACATTTGCTCATATTCAAATTATCATACTGGCCCTAAATCGAGGATAAACTATTTCAAATGGAATACAATGAAACTCCTCAAACTAAAGGTAATACTCCCTCCGTCACAAAATATGATCTTCACATTTGACTATTCAAACTTTTTAATGATATGAACACTTGCTTCACTAGTCATGTTTTGTTTGTGTACTTTTGAGACTAAATTGTAGAAATGTGAAGAACTTTTTCGGACAATGAAAAATGACAAATAGGAAGATCATTTTGAGGCGGATGGAGTAGATACTATTCTACTAACTAAGAAATTGTTTCATCATCTCACTAAGTTACCGATTCATATATACTCCTTCCGTCCCACCTCACTTGAGACTTATTTATATTTTGGTCCGTCCCACATCACTTGAGACTTCTCAAAATGATAATCTTTTTATAACTTTATATTCAATCTACCCCACCCACTCATTCTTTCTTTTCATTTTCCACCACACAATTCATTCAACTAACCTTTTATTAACCTCACTCATTCTCTCTCTTCATTTTCTACCACACATTTTCCTTATTTAATTCTTTTTCCTTAGTTATTGTGCCCACATCTTAGGTGTCAAGTGAGATGGGTCGGAGGGAGTATATGTAGTGGCTTCGACTTTTTGTACTTTAAACTATATTTATTTGTCCTCATATGCACCAAAAATCATGGACATCATGCAAATTTTTCCTATTTGAGATTGTATATCTCCTTCTACGACAAAAGTAAAACAAAAAGTACCGCCTCAAGGTTATACCATTATAAGCATGAATCATGCGGTGGCGAGGACACCTTATACTTACGGGGGGTCATCCGACTCCTTTGATTTTGGAATGGTATCATTTTATTTTATTTTAAATTTAAAAATATAAAACTTTTATCGTTGAAAATATTATGTTTTGCAAGTTTGTCTTCCTTAAATCTAGAAAAAAATAACTATATACCATAATTTCGACCTCTTTCTACTAAATTTCTATCTTCACTACAAATCATAAATGATAAGTTTCTAATACACCTCTCAACTATTCCCTCTCCCAAATTTACCTTCCTACAAATTGTCGTTCTCTTTTATTAGGATTAATGGTGAGCAAACGCCTATCAATGGTGAGCAAACGCCTATCGATATAGGTTCTAGTGCATCCACTTAATTGAAAAATTTGTTTTAATTAATAGATAAAGTGCTAGCTTTCTAACTAGATAGTGAGAAATTTTTTGGAGGAACTAGTTTCTTCATAAGTTATAAAAAGTCCTGTTTATATAGGGTTTAAAGTTTAGGGTAGGGTTTTAGGTTTGGGGTTTTAGGGTTAAAAACAAGACTTTTTATAACTTATGGATGAACTAGTTTCCTCTAAAACACACTCCTAGATAGTTGTTGGTGTTAAGGAATATTATATACTTCTTTATCTCTTTTCCAACCTACCCCCGTACCCGCAAACACCAAAACCCAAACTTGTTTTTTTTGAATACTCAAACCCGACAAAAAAAAAACCTCTGCCTTAGTAGCAATCACTTTTGCCTTAGTAGCAACCACTTTTGCCTTAGTAGCAATCACTTTTGCCTTAGTAGCAACCAATATTTTGCCTTTGTAGCAATCATTTTTGCCTTAGTAGCAACCAACTTTGCCTTTGTAGCAACCAACTTTTGCCTTAGTAGCAATCACTTTTGCCTTAGTAGCAACCAATTTTTCCTTAGTAGCAACCAACTTTGCCTTTGTAGCAACCAACTTTTACCTTAGTAGCAACCAACTTTGCCTTAGTAGCAACCAATCTTTTGCCTTTGTAGCAGCAACTCAGCCTTTGTAGCGACCAAACACACAAAGACCGTCTCGCGACGTAAAAGTCTTACTCCGTCTAGCGACGTAAAAGCCTCAACCCGTCTCGCGACGTAAAAGCCTCAACCTGTCTCGCGACGTAAAAGCCTCCACCTGTCTCGCGACGTAAAAGCCTTACCCCCGTCTCGCGTCGTAAAAGCTTTAGACGTCCACTTCATAGGGTGTAAACCCTACTTGTACAAATGTAAAGATCATGGCAACATCAATCACAACCGGGATCACAACCAACTCACTTCAACAACCCGGTTCATCTCATCACTTTCTAAGATTGGACTCTCCTGTCGGACGTCCATCTTGCGGGGGCATGTTAAGGAATATTATATATTCCTAGCACATATTGTAATTACCAAACATAAAGATTGTATCTTGTACACCAAGTTAGATTATTCTAGAATATTAGTTTCCTTATTGTATTAGTATTCCTAATTAGATTAGGACTCTAGAACTCTCTTTGTACTCCTATAAATATGTATTGCTAGTATCAATAATACTTGAGTCATTCATACAATATTATTTGAGACTCTCATATTAATTATCTCTCTTTCATGTATGATTGGCTCCGACTATCTCTTTCTCTAATCCTTGACAGTTGGTTCAAACAAGCCTTCTTTCTTCACCATTTTTTTGCCATTCTTCTGCACGGGCGTGCCACCTTTGCTTACACGATCATGCAAGACCAAAATCCCAAAAACTACATATTTTGTTGCTTAATCCCCTAAGCTTAGCGTCCCCAACTTTAATGCATTAACCCAACATAAATTGTGTACAAGACGTTTACAAAACAATATTTCTGATGAACATCGCTTTCATAATCGATGCAACCAATAAAATATCATCATTTTTATCGTGAACTCCTTTTGATCCCCTATAACATTCCCCATCAAATTAACTATCAATTCTCCCATTGCAACATACTCCCTCCGTCCCAGCACAAGTAGGACTAGAGGAGTGGTGACGCAGCACGGAAGCGATAGAATTCGTGAGTAGCGCACTGCACACAAGAGCCTTCAAGCGAAGCACCCTCAAACACGATAATCTTGGAATCCACCAAGAACAAGAGATAAATCTCCAAGAACAAAAGTTCAATTGAATAATAATAAAGTTGTTACCCTAAAACAATGAAAGAAAGAGTATTTATACTCCTACCAAATAACATAACCTAAAATAAAGAATAAACCCGAAAATACCAAAAATAACCAAACTAATCTGCTAAAATTCGAAAATACACAGATCTGGGACAAATCCGCCCGTCAAGCGGGCGGGCGCTTGATAAGGCCCAAGCGGGGGCTCATTTCGCCAGAAGGTTTTGCCCGGTTTCTGGCGGGCGCTCGCAAGGTACCAGGCGGGCGCTCGTTCGTTGCTGGAATTCGGCCGATCTTCTCTCCTACATCAGTCTCCTCCACCTCTAAAGAACTCGACCCCGAGTTCTCATCAGGATAAAGCACTCCATCCGCACGGTACTCATAGATGTCAGCAACGTTGAAGGTGTTGGAGATGTTCAAATTATTCGGAAGAGCCACCACATAAGCATTGTCATTAATTTTGCGTGTCACCTTGAATGGTCCATACTTGCGAGGTTGCAATTTCTTGTACGTACCAACAGGAAAACGCTCTTTGCGAAGAAAAACCATCACTTCATCTCCCACCTTGAACACCTTGACCCTCTTCTTTTTGTCAGCAGCAGCTTAATTCTTCAATCCCGTTGCCTCCAATTTAGCCTTGACAGTATCCTTGACAGCTTGCACATCCTTTGCCATATTTTCAGCCGCTTGACTTACACCATGACCCTTAGGTAACGGTATCAAATCCACCACATGCCTAGGGGTAGAAGTATACACCAAAGAAAAACGCGATTTACCCGTAGCTGAATGTACCACACTGTTATACGCAAACTCCACTTGAGGTAAAGCTAAATCCCACTGCTTCGGTTTGTCACCACAAACACTTCGGATCATATTTCCCAATGTCCGGTTAGTAACCTCTGTCTGACCGTCCGTCTGCGGGTGATCTGTAGAACTTCTGTTTAGCGCAGTACCAAACATACGCCACAAAGTAATCCAGAAGTGGCTCAGAAATTTGGTATCCCTGTCCGAAGTGATGGACTTAGGAACCCCATGGAGTCGGACAATTTCACGAAAGAACAACTTCGCAATGTTAGTTGCATCCGCAGTCTTCTTGCAAGCAATAAAATGAGACATTTTGGAAAACCGATCCACAACCACAAAGACAGAATCCACACCCCGTTGTGTACGAGGCAAACCCAACACAAAATCCATAGATAAATCTAGCCATATATCATCAGGAATAGGTAAAGGCAAATAAAGACCAGTATTTTGAGACTGACCTTTAGAAACCTGGCAAGTATAACAACGCCTGACAATAGAACCCACATCCTTGCGCAGTTGAGGCCAAAAATATCTCTCCTCCAAACTAGCAATGGTCTTGTCTCGTCCCAAATGCCCACTAAGACCTCCACCATGTAAGTCTCGAATCAGCTTCTCTCGTAGCGACGAAACAGGAACACATAACCTATCTCCTTTGAACAGAAAACCATCCCGAATGTGAAAATCTGCACTAGGATGTTTACCTATACATTTAAACCACAGCTCTTTGAAATCTGTATCATCTTCATAAAGTTCCTTCAGCAAATCAAAACCCACAATTTCCTGAGACAGCGTGAGTAACAAAGAAGCTCTTCTACTCAAAGCATCGGCAACTTTGTTTTGAACCCCAGATTTATGCTGAATAATAAAAGGAAACATCTGCAGATAACTAACCCATCGAGCATGCATCTTGTTTATCATTTTCTGACTATGCAAAAACTTCAAAGCTAGGTGATCAGAAAATAAAATAAACTCCCTCTGAACAAGATAATGCTCCCACTGTCGCAAGGCTTGATAAACTGCATAGAATTCCTGATCATAAGTACTCCACTTCTATCGAGCCTCACTCAACTTCTCACTAAAGAAAGCCACAAGACGCTTTTCTTGTGAGAGAACAGCCCCAATCCCTACACCACTCGCATCACACTCCACCTGAAATATTTTATTGAAATCTGGTAGAGCAAGAACTGGTGCGGTGCAAAGTTTTTCCTTGATGAGGCCAAAACTCTGCTCTTGCTCAAAACCCCACTGAAACTTACCCTTCTTCAGACACTCGGTGATAGGGGCAGTAATAGTGCTAAAATTACGCACAAACCTCCTGTAAAATGTAGCTAAGCCATGAAAGCTACGCACCTCTGCTACCGATGTTGGGGCCGGCCAATCCCTGATTGCTCTCACCTTCTCCTCATCAACCTGAATCCTATCCTCACAAACCACAAATCCCAGAAAAAGCAATTTGTTGGTCCAGAACGTACACTTCTTAAGATTGAGATACAACTGGTTATCTTTTAAGACTTGCAACACTTGTCTAAGATGTTCTAAATGTGCAGTTCTATCTTTACTATAAATCAGGATATCATCAAAATAAACTACAACAAATGAGCCAATAAAAGGTCGGAATACCTGGTTCATCAACCTCATGAAAATGCTAGGAGCGTTAGATAATCCGAATGGCATGACAAGCCATTCATAAAGGCTATCCTTGCTCTTGAACGCCGTTTTCCACTAATCCCCAGGTCTGATCCGAATCTGATGGTACCCACTGCGCAAATCCAGTTTAGTGAACAACTTAGAACCGGACAACTCATCAAGCATGTCTTCCAAACGAGGAATAGGAAACCTGTACTTGATGGTGATTTTGTTGATGGCCCTACTGTCAACACACATGCGCCACTGATTACCCTTCTTTGGCACAAGAAGGACTGGTACTGCACACGGGCTCATACTCTCCCTGATAAACCCCTTCCGCAACAAGTCTTCAATCTGCTCTCTAAGAATCTCATTCTCTTTCGGACTCATGCGATAATGTGGGAGGTTTGATAAGCTAGCCTCCGGAATCAAATCAATCTGATGCTGAATGTCCCTCATAGGAGGGAGATCATTGGGTAGCTCATCAGAAACCAACTCCTGAAACCCTGCAAGTAGTTCATCAATGTCTCTTGGCAACCCAATCTCCACACTAACAGAACCCAACAACCCCTTGATGATTATCGGGCAGAAATACTCTGCCTCCTCAATAGCTGCTGTAAGATCCTTCTCATTCTGTATCAGCATCACCACCGGTTCATCCTTCTCAACCTGTTTCTCAAAACGTTGAACAGGAGCTATATCAATTTTATGATTATCCCATTTAAACATTACTACATTATCCTTACCCCGATAAGTAATGTCACGGTCATACTGCCACGGGCGACCAAGCAGTATATGACAGACATCCATACTCAGAACATCACACACAACCTCCTCCTTGTAGTATTTACCAATGGAAATAGGGACCCTGCAAGTCCGTGATACCCTGAGTTCTGAACCCTTGTTTACCCACCCCAAGCTATAGGGTTTCTTATGAGGTTCAGTTTTTCAATCCTAGAAAATCAACCAACTTCTGCGACACTAGATTTTCAGTGCAACCATTATCAATAATTAAATTACATACCTTGTTCTTAACGGAACAATGTGCGCAAAATAGATTCTTTCTCTGCCCCTCATGCTTGGCAGATAATAGCATCTGTTGAAGCACAAAAGCAACCCGCTCCTCAGATTCCTCTTCGGTGAATTCAACCCCTTCATACTCATTATTCGCATCTTCTTCTTCTTCTTCTTCCCCATCCTCCAAAATCATAGCAGTTCGCCTAATAGTAGGGCAAACGTTGGATCTGTGACCCTGTCCACCACAACGATAACACTTGTCCCCAGTTGGCCTGGCATAAGGGTTTTTTGCTTTCTGTGCTGGTGCCTTGCTCCCTGCAGAAATACTAGTACCCCCAGTTTCCTTGGCCTGTGAAGGAGGGTTCTTAATTATTGTCCCCTTCTCCTTATCAAACCCCAGCTCAGAACCGCTTTGTGGTGCCCATTTACGAAGGGGGGGGGGTTTAAAATTCTTAGTACTTGATTTCTCCATGAGTTCAGCCTTTAAAGCTAGAGTGGAAGCGTCGGTCAAATTCCATACCTGATGTAATCCCATCTTCTCCTGTATTGAGCTCTTCAGGCCGTTGATGTAACGAACAACCTTTTGATCGTCAGACTCCTCAATCTCAACCCGCGCAGTATACCTCTGAAACTCAGTAGTATACTCATCAACTGTCCTCTTGCCCTGCACACAGTTGAGGTACAGTTTATACAAGATCTGCTCATAATCAGCTGGTAAAAATCTCTCAGAAATCAACTGCTTCATACGCCTCCAAGTTTTAATTGGCCCCTTTCCTTGCCGTCTCCTCTGTCCTGCCAGTTTATCCCACCAAACTGCAGCAGTAGACTTCAATCGGGTCGCTACCATCTTTACCTGTTTATTTGCAGGTACCTCCATAACTTCGAAAAAACGATCTACTTCATTCTGCCAATCCAGAAAATCTTCGATCCCCATGGTTCCATAGAAAAAAGGAATATCAGCCTTAATTCTATAATCATGGCGGTTTCGATTATTACCTTGATCTGGTTCTTCATCATGAACAACCTCTTCTTCAGAACTGGATTTTTCTTCATCCCGATTCTCTGCCCTTTGAGGACGTCGAACTGGATCTCGAACTGGATCTACCCTGTCTCTCTCACCCCTACGGTTCTGATTGACATTCTGACCGTGTGGAGCGGCTACCAACGCAGTGATGCGTTGCTAATGCAGCGATAGCGTTGGTTATACCTTCGATATCACCTTTTGTTGCTCCTTGATCCCCCATAACGAATCAGTGGGTGCAAAAGACAGGATATGGCCTGCTCTTATGCCAACTGACGCAGCACGGAAGCGATAGAATTCGTGAGTAGCGCACTACACACAAGAGCCTTCAAGCGAAGCACCCTCAAACACGATAATCTTGGAATCCACCAAGAACAAGAAATAAATCTCCAAGAACAAAAGTTCAATTGAATAATAATAAAGTTGTTACCCTAAAACAATGAAAGAAAGAGTATTTATACTCCTACCAAATAACATAACCTAAAATAAAGAATAAACCCGAAAATACCAAAAATAACCAAACTAATCTGCTAAAATTCGAAAATACGCAGATCTGGGACAAATTCGCCCATCAAGCGGGCGGGCGCTTGATAAGGCCCAAGCGGGCGCTCATTTCGCCAGAAGGTTTTGCCCGGTTTCAGGCGGGCGCTCGCAAGGTACCAGGCGGGCGCTCGTTCGTTGCTGGAATTCGGCTGATCTGCTCTCCTACATCAAGTGGGCACAATAATTAAGAGAAAATAGTGAATGTGTGGTAGAAAATGAAGAGAGATAATGAGTGGGTAAATAGTAGTATTGGTTTAATAAAATGAGTGGTGGAAAATGAAGAGAGATAATGGATGAGGTTAAATAGTGGGGTTGGTTGAATATAAATATATTATAACATTTCAATTTTGGGCAGTCTCAATTGTTCTGGGACAACCTAAAAGGGAAAGAAGTCCTACTTGTACTGAGACGGATGGAGTATAGTAGAGGAGGTAAAGTATTCTACCACTCATAGTTGAGGGGGCTAGTGGTTATTAGCCCAAAATGAAAAATCAAGGAGAGCTAGTGGTTATTAACCAAAAATAAAAATATCAAGCATTTTCCATAACTTTTAAAATTATTTTTCTCCGCCCTCACCACTAAGCAAGTGACACGCGTTTTGCAATACTGAATAAATTACTTAATTCCAAGAATGCCCCACCCCCTACATTAAACCAATCACCACACTTCCCCCTCTTTCAATTTTTCCATCAAAATCCCCACAAAAACAAACATAACCCAATTCCCAATTATTCAGGGAAATTGAAAAAGCATCTCTCTCTCTCTCCATCTCTCTGGCTGCCAATCACTATTTACATACAGTATATATACACAGTTATATATATATATATAGAGAGAGAGAGAGTAACAGTGACGGTGGTTTTGATTTTTCTTTAAAAGGAATTTCAACGTGGAAGCTCTCCCAGATGACATGCCAAGCTAATTAAGCGGCCATGTTGTTTAATTCGTTTATGGGTTTTTCATTCTCTGAAACATTATTGAAAATTTGAAATTTAGGAGAGACAAAAGAGCGGTGCTGGAATTTGAATCGGAAAGATCGATGGAAGGGAGCGGCGGCGGCGGCGGCGACGGTGGTGGCGTTAATTTTTCCGGGAAGAGGAAGAGTGAACAGCGGGTTTATAAAGGGATAAGGATGAGGAAGTGGGGTAAGTGGGTTGCGGAGATACGGGAGCCAAATAAGCGGTCGAGAATATGGCTCGGATCTTACTCAACCCCCGTCGCGGCGGCGAGGGCGTACGACACCGCCGTTTACTGCCTCCGAGGGCCGTCGGCTCGGCTCAATTTCCCGGAATTATTGGCTGGCGAAGGCGCCGCCGCCGTCGGATTGCATGAGCCTGAGTTGTCGGCTGCTACAATACGGAAGAAAGCGATCGAGGTCGGCGCAAGAGTCGATGCATTAGAGACTTGTACTTCAGTTAATTCGCGAAGCCACGAACAGGGGCACAGTCGGGGCTCCGAATTGAAGCCTTGTTGGTTTCAGGAGAAACCCGACTTGAATTTGAAACCGGAACCCGAGGACCCGGATGGGGATTACTGGTGAGAAGGAAGAGAAACCCAATCCAGGTCCAACCAACCAAGTTGGGTGGGTTGTCAGTCTTGCTAACATGCCCCAGGTAATTTGGAGCAAGCATTATTTTTCTTTTTCTTATTTTATTTTTTTTAGATAAAAAGCAGTTTTGATGTATGAGTTGTGGAAATTGGAAATAATGTAAATATGACATACTGATGTCGCCTTTAGGTTTTTGTCTGATTTGATTGATATAACTAGTGCCATATCACAAGTTAATTTATTGTTTAATATATAATGACACTTTACAAAAAAACATTTATTTTAAGTGATATAATATATTTTGATAAGGGTTGTATTATATTCTAATGCACACAACAAATTAAATTGAATTTAAAACTGGATAACAAAATAATATTTACATAATTACAAATTTTGAAATTTGAGTGATAATAAAACACCATAAAATGATTTAGAAATTTTAAAATGTGACAGATACTAATGTTGAGAGAGTAAGTGTAAGGTCCTCTTGTTAGATTTACATTGAAATAATAGTTAGGGTATAAAAAAAGTCAGAAAATTTTAACTGTAATAATTTTAATTAAAGTGTGAGGGTTTCACATTACAACAGTAGTAGGTTATTCTGTTAAATGTTAAATGATGAGAGAGAGAGAGAAAAGACATGAAACGGGCCCATGAGTGTCCGGAGTATGGTGTCAATAACAAGTGAGACAAAAACTTGTGTGAGAACACTCCAACCCGTCTTATGGGTAAGACAGGTCATTTTTTTGACCCATTACCCGACCCACAACCTTGCTCCAAGACCCATGGGGGGACCCTGCCACGTTGCAGCCCCTCATTGGCCCAATTTTTTTTTATTTTTTTTTTTTTTATTTTTTTTGCTTTTTTAAAATTTTTTATATTTTTATTTTTGGTTTTTTTTTCGGTTTGTGAAAAGTAATAGTTACCATCTCTTAAAGTAATAGTTACCATCTCTTAAAGTAATAGTGTTATTCCTATGTTTTCTTCGTTTGCCAAAAGTAATACTTATTATAACTAAAATGTAACAAACGTGTTATTTATATGTAATAGTATTTGTAAATAATTGTAATACATATGTATAGATATCTATTTGTTTTCAAACAATAAGTTACATTGGGGTCAAATTTATCATGATACATGTAAAAGTATTACATTATCTATAGAAATCTGTTACAATTTCGTCAATCAAAGTGTTACATTTATTTGTATAAACTTACTATTACATTCATATACATAAGTTATTACTTTTCAAATGGGTAAAAACGAGCTTTTGTTTTTTTAAAACAAGTATTACGTTTACTTATGAACAATGTTACTTTAAGAGATGGTAACTATTATTTTTTGCTAAACCACTGAAAAGCCGAAAAAAAAATATAAAAACTCAAAAAAAAAAAAAAAAAAAAAAAATCGGCCAATGGTGGGTTCCCACGTGGCGGGTTCGGCCCATGGGTCATGGGGCGACCCGTCTCATGCATGAGACGGATCCCCTTGTTCTCGGAGACCACCTCAACAAGTGAAGGGTCCATATTGATTCATCAATGTCTTTTTGAGGTATTTGGGAGTTGGGACCAACTGTAATTTAAGCTACGGAAAATGATATACTATCTGTCTTTAAATGAGTGTCTAAATTTTATTTTAAGGGACATAAATTTTTCTACAATTTGATAGCAAAATTCATCTATAATCTTGTAATCCTCTTTACAAAAATTTAGTTTTTGCAAGTATAAAGAGACCGGTGAAAAAAAAAATCGAAAAAAAAAACATTTATGGACAAAGTTATGATCAAAATTGACACTCATTTTGGGACAATTTTTTTTTAAAAAATTGACACTCATTTAGGGAGAGAGGGAGTAGTATAATACACAAAATCCAATACATGCTTCAAAGTGTTTTATATTATAATATTATACTCCCCATTTCTCAGAAAGATAGTTTCACTTTTTTTTTACTACGAAGGAACTTTGAGTGATAATTAAAGGTAATTATAATTATTTTAATGAAAATGTAAAAATTGTTATTGATACACCATTAAAAATACTATCAATATAATTTTTTAGATTCACATTAAGATAATTAAAAGTAGCCTTAATTATTGCTCAAAGTTCCTTCGTAGTAACAAAAAAAAAGTGAGACTATCTATCGGAGACAGAGGGAGTAATTATATTATATTCATAGATGCTTTAAGAGTCATCACCGTATCCATTCATATAGATAGAGTATCACTTTCCACTTTCCATGACATTGCAATACTTGTTTTTTAAAAATCAAGGTTTTAAAAAGCGTTAGGCGGTCCGCAAATGGGCCTAGTGCCTAAGCGGGCCTACACGGGATCTAGGCGGGGCCGAGAATACATATATAGTTATAATATCCTAGGCGGGACAAAGGCGTTTCATGAACGCCTAGCGCCTAAACGGGGCCTAGGTGAGCGACTTTTAGAACGCTGATTAAAATGAGTAGTATAGGAATATCACCAAACTGCATATCCTATTTTTAGTAATGCGACATTTATTTTGAAACAAACCAAAATGAAAAATAAGACATTTATTCCGATACATAGAGAATATTAATTAAAATATTAAGTGAAACAATTTGCTCCAGAATTTTGCTTAAGTTGTAACCAAACTTCTAAAATTTGAGATAAATATTATTGGATGATACGTACAATTCACAAACCGTTATATTCATCAATCTCGTAAAATGGGAGATATGGTAACATCAGGCCTATTAGCTGTATAGGCTGCTGCAAAATTTGTAGTAGAAGATGAAGACCCATCGTTACGCATTTTCTGCAGAATTTGTCTGTGAAAACGTTTAAAGTCCCTTTTTTTTTTCCTTCTTCAAATGTCGTTTGAGCTAAAATGGATATTCATTTTTCGAATTGTTGGAAAACATTTAATATTGCAGCAAACAGCCTAAAAAAAGTTGAGAAAATTTTGGGGGAAACTAGTTCCTCCAGAAGTTATAATTTTTTTTATTTTTTTTTATAGGGTTAAAGTTTAGGGTTTAGGATTTAAGGTTTAGGGTTTAAGGGTTAAAAACATGACTTTTTATACTTATGGAGGAATTAGTTTCCCCCAAAACACACTCTTTACCCAATGTAGTATAATTTAAATTAGTAAATAAAGATATAATAAGTATACATGAGCAAATATTTTTTTGAGAACTAAAAAATGTCAAGTATTTCGACTCCCTCTGGGAACAAGCGGAGAACTATTGTCAATTTGCATTGCTTGTCAATTTTTTTTTAATTTTTTTTAATAAAATAACAATCTCTTCTAATTTTAGAGTTCAAATCAACTAACGGAGTACTAGATAAAAATTGACTGGTCATGTTGTACACCCTGTACAAAGTTAGTTAATAGAATGAGTGCACCCAATTTGTAGCAAACAGGATCAACATTACGTCAATTGAGAGATAGAAAAATCAATGCTAGATGGATGTTAGTTGAACTAAAATGTTTTAGAGTACGTGTGGGGTAGATTGAAGATGCATGATAGAGAGTGGAATTTGATTGTCTAATCCCATCGCAGTTGATAATGAGGAATTTGATTGTCTAATCCCATCGCAGTTGATAATAATAGGGACAGGTCTCCTGTGCAACCGTCGCACCGTTCGACGTGCTGTGGAATAAGCTCTTCTCAACTCAACACCCAAGCAAATCGCAAGAAATCACCGCACCACAAACAAGCACAATTAATAATAAAGCAAAGCAAAAGACAAAAGAACACAAGAAATTGTTTACTCAGTTCGTCAATATGTTTGACTACGTCTGGGGGCACTACCAAGCCAGGATCTTACACTATAATATGTAAATATGGAGTTACAATGAGTTTGGGGGCGGAGCCCTGCTTATATAGCAACCTAGGAATAAGATACAAACCCTAGACAGAGAAGGAATCCCGAAACTGGTCTAATTTGGTCCAGCCCAGTTTACCCGACATTCTGTGCGATCGCCCAGAATTCTTGTGCGATCGCCCATAACTAATTCCTCAAGCCCTAAAACGTTTCAGATGTGTTGGGTGATCGCCTGGAATATTTTGGGCGACCGCCCAGAACCTCTGAAGCCCTTTTTCCTGCTTGTTTCTTCCTCTCGCTCTGCTCCCTAGTTTCCGGTTGTTCCTCAATTCCAACAATCTCCCACCTAGAGATCAACCGCGTATATAAGCCCCGCGTCCGTCTTCAGCTCATTCTTTTGTGCCGTCCTAGTGCTCACCTCGATCATGGTAGTGCCTTTCTCCTCCCCTATTCTCCAAGCCCCGTTGAAGCTATACCCAGCTTCAACTTCACCTTACTTGAGAAACCTGGAGCCTTTGCCGATCTACACTCTCTGTTAGATCTGCGCAGCGGAATATCCGGTCCTGGAGTATTTGGTTCATCTTCAGTGACCCCTTGACCTTGGTCATCATGAACCGTCTTGCTCCCACTCGAGTCTGGAATATTCATGCAAATTTCATTCGCATCACAGCATTCCTCAAACTCCTTGAGCTCATACTCCCCACCATTATCAGACCTCAAGCATTTATCCTTGAGTCCAGTCCGATTCTCCACCAAGGCCTTCCACTTCTTAAATATCCTGAAAGCTTCATCTTTCCCCTTTAAGAAGTAATCCCAGACCTTCCTTGTAGAATCATCAATGAATGTCATGTAATATGACGCACCACCCCGATAAGTTACCGGGGTCGGTCCCCACAAATCCGTGTGAACCAACTTACCATTCTCACCCATGTGACCCAATCGACAGTGCCACAAATCCGTATCACCCTTGGCTGACGCCACCGCGATACTATCCTTGGTGTTTGTCAAATACAATCTTCTTTCCCTATTACCCCGAGCGATCTCAGAATCCTCCTTGGTAATAACCCAGTTCCTGCAGCTAAATGTTACCATGTAACCTTCTTCACCCAGCTGCCCAACTGATAACATGTTCTTTTTCAAACCCAGAATGTGTCTGACCCCGTGTAGATGTAAGACTTTCCCGTCCGATGCTCCTATTCTGACATCCCCCTTCCCCTTGATTTCCAAAGGCTCGCCATCCGCCAGATAGACCTTTCCGAAATCACCGGAAGTGTAATTTTCCATCTCCTCTTCATGCCCGCATGAGTGGAATGATGCCCCCGAATCCAACACCCATGATTTTAGCGCACTACTAACGCTCAGAATCAGTACATCTTCACCCTCAGTTATCACATTCGCCGATTTATCCCCTCGCATGGGACAATCCCTTTTGTAGTGTCTTAACTCCTTACAATGATATCACTCAACCGATACCTTGGCAACCCTTTGTGCATTCTTGTTCTCCACAGACTGATCCCCACCCCTGATTACAATTTCCCTTGACCCTGTTCTCCCTTTGTTGCTAGAACCCGGCCTTCCCCTGCTAGTTATAGCTAAAGACGATTCCAAAGTAGATGGTGTCCTCAACTTCTTTATACGGTTTTCCTCGCCTAAAAGAAAGTCTTTAAAATCATCATACTTCAATTTATTCTTACCCGCTGAAGCATTTAACGCCGTCACCGTTCCGCTCCAACTTCCTGGTAAGGATGCTAGCAATTGACAAGCATGAACCTCGTCACCGAAAGTAATCTTCAACGCAGCCAATGAGTCTATAACATCCATAAACTCATCGATGTGTTTAGCTATGGATCCTCCCTCTTGCATCTTGAGATTACCCATCTTGCGTATCAAATCAACCTTATTTGCAGCAGATGGAGTTTCAAATCTCTCAGTAAGATAATCCAATAGCTCATTGGTGGTTTTCGCCTTCTTGGTAGTCTTCGCGATCCACTTCGACAGAGTAGATCGAACCACCCCTAAGGCTTTCCGATCCATGAGATCCCAGTCTTCCTGTTTTTCGCTTTCCGGCTTGACTCCTGTTAGAGGCTTATAGAGATCCTTACCATTAAGACATCCTCTATTTGCATCCTCCAATATCCATAGTCAGGGTCATCGAATTTCTCCACCGCTTGTTTATCCTTGCCCATTCTTGATTGCTTGATAAACCCAGATCGTTAAACCGGAGCTCTAGATACTAGTTGTTGTGGAATAAGCCCTTCCCCAACACCCAAGCAAATCGCAAGAAATCACCGCACCACAAGCAAGTACAAGAAATAATAAAGCAAAGCAAAAGACAAAAGAACACAAGAAATTGTTTACCCAGTTCGTCAATATGTTTGACTATGTCTGGGAGCACTACCATGCCAGGATCTTGCACTATAATATGTAAATATGGAGTTACAATGAGTTTGGGGGAGGAGCCCTGCTTATATAGCAACCTAGGAATAAAATACAAACCCTAGACAGAGAAGGAATCCCGAAACTGGTCTAATTTAGTCCAGCCCAGTTTACCCGACATTCTGTGCGATCGCCCAGAATTCTTGTGCGATCGCCAGAACTAATTCCTCAAGCCCTAAAACGTTTCATATGTGTTGGGTGATCGCCTGGAATATTTTGGGCGACCGCCCAGAACCTCTGAAGCCCGTTTTCCTGCTTGTTTCTTCCTCTCGCTCTGCTCGCTAGTTTCCGGTTGTTCCTCTATTCCAACACGACGACGCCAGGCGAGGCATTTTTTTTTATTTTTTTTTCTCCTTCTGCCGATTTTTTTTTTTTTGTTGTTGCCACCAAAACTTTTTTTCCTCCCAATAAAAGTAACACTTATTATAACGAAATTTAACATCTCTCAGTTCGAAAATAAAACGTCTTATTGGAAACACATAGTACTCTAAATTCCTCCCAACAAAAGTAACACCTTAGTATAAAATGTTGGTCAAAGTTTAAATAGGTTTGAGCAAAAGTGCCCATTGATGTGGGACGGAGGGAGTATGTAACATCTCTCAATTCGAAAAATAAAAACGTCTAAATTAACATCTAACACATGAGAAAAAAAAGTAGTGAACTTTAAGGAACTTAAAATTTAACATAGGTAAAACTGCACCAAAATCACTCAACTATGACCACTTTGGGTATTTGTCACTAAACTAATTTCCTTTTGAAACAACACATTCAACTTATTTATTTTTGCATCCATAGTCACTATCACTAACCCCGTTAGTTTTTTGGCGTTAAATAGTCATGTGCCAATGCACATGACTTTTTTAAGGGTATTTTAGGTAATTCACTTTAAGCTAGAATATAAAGGTAAACTTGTTTCAAATAAGTCCCTGATCAATTGTTTTTTCACCACTTTAGCTATGATGTTAAGAAACTAAACAAATGCACCAACATTTGTTAAGTATCTTCCCAATCACCGGTCAATCTATGGCACAACACACGCCACCGTTACCACCGCCACTAGTCCGCGGTAAGCACCACCACAACTTCAGTTTATTAAAACACAGCAGTGTCAGGATGACAACTTCAGTTTATTAATTCCCATGTCTCGCTCAGTATCTATCCTTGTCTTGTTTGCTCTAAAAATGCATCACTGTTGTTCAATTTCCCTCTACAAATTGACTTCAAGATACCCTTTTCAAAGACCTTCAAAACCCACATCACAATTCCAGTTCAAATCATCACCAACACTAGTTAATCAATCCCTCGCGAACTGTATTCCTCCCTTAAACCACAATTTCGCCCAAAACAATCTCAAAAACGCCCACTTTCCCGATTAAATTACAGTAATTTATGTTTACACTAACAAAATCGTCGACGAAATTGGTAACGCTGGCGTGGGTACACTCCGAGAAATACACGTCATCTCCGGCCTCCCCAAGTCGTCGTCGCCCGGAAAATTGATCGGAATCGCAATTATTCCGCCGGCAGCCACCTCGAACGGGCGCGCGAGTTTCTCGAGCTCACCAATTCACTGATTTGCGAAGCCGATCACCTAAATTGGCAAGAT